>JALGBA010002234.1:0-123588 GCA_023970755.1 Azemiops feae | reverse complement strand
GGAAACATTTGCTTGCTTGGGGGAGGAGTCAACTTTGCTTTATTAAATGAAGGGCTAAGATACCCATAAGTGATAAGTGATTCTCTAGATGAAAAGTCACATTACAATCTTTGCAATAAATGCAAAATCATTAGCTATTAACATGTAATTTAGAAGAAATGCCCTCTTGAGCCACAAAAGGTTAGTTCATTCTCAGTGGCACCTGGCATAGAACCATTTTTAAGTCAAGTTTTAATTAGAAAGAGTAGCCTCTAGCCTACTATACTGACAGTAAGGCATTTGATAAAGTAGACAACAACCTGCTGCTTAGTAAGCTAGAAAAAAGTGAGATAGACAACACCACCATCAGATGGATCTGTAGCTGGCTGACAAACTGTACTCAGCGAGTAGTCCTCAATAGTATTACATCCAGATGGAGAGAAGTAAGCAGTAAGGTATCACAAGGCTCTGTCTTAGGCTCAATATTCTTCAATATCTTCATTAACAACTTAGATGAGGGAATAGAAGGGGAACTCATCAAATTTGCAGATGACAGCTGTTATGTTTCTAGTTTGGTGAGGCATTGATGAGGCGAATGGTGCAAACAACAACTCTTTATTCAGTTCACAACAGAAGCAGCCCAAACTGCTGCTTAACCACTATTTATACAGCTCACCACTAGGCGGCAGCCAATAGAATTAAAGCAGTATTTCCCTTTTAAAAACAAGATAATTAGCATGTAGACAGTCATTCTGGAGTTTAAGCAGGTGCAGCCCTTTGGCCGTTTCCAACAGTTTCTAAGCAATTAACCTCAATACATAACACCCCTTCCCCCTAGATAGTTCATAATGACAAATATTGAACATAGTCCTGTAAATATTTTGGTGGCCTTCTTGACTGTTCTGAGCGCCTTGGCACCGCTGTAGGCCCCCAGTTTAATAGCTCGCCTGCCAGGCTGGATAGACCGGGGCTTTGGGACCCGTTTGCTATGGGTAGCCCTGAGTCTCTGTGGCTGGTCTGTCCGGGTAGACCCGAGCCAGTGTCCATAGGTGGAACGGTTTCCACCGTGCTGGGAATCAGAGCCAACTGCCAGAATTGCTCAGTACGTGCAGCCTCTGTGTTTGGGGCCAACTCGCTGTCCGCTAGTGCCCCACTCCTGGGAGTCTCGCCCTCGCTCGAAGACTCTGATGCACAGCAGCTGTCGGGCTCCCCCTGGATTTGGCTTTCGCGAGAGTCATGAGCCAACGGCTGGTTCGCTAGCCTCTTGCGCAGTTGGTCGATGTGCCTGCGTATTACTCGACCATCTTCCAGGACCACTTCATAAGAGAGTGGCCCTGACACCTTACCAACCACAGCTACTACCCACAGTGCCTCTTGCCTGTAGTTTTGAGCCCAAACCCAGTCGCCAACTTGCAAGCTCTGCGGTGTCTTGGGCTGTGCTGATTCCGAGGCAACTCGGTCTGGATGCAGATGATCCAGTTTAGTGATTAAGCGACGGCCCCATCTTAATTCTGCTGGGCTTCTCCCCTTGGAAGTGCAGGAAGTCATGCGTTGGCAGAGTAAGAAGTCAGCTAGTCTATGCTGCCAGTTGCCGGTTACAATCCTTTTTAAGGATTCTTTGGTTGTTTGGACCATGCGTTCTGCTTGGCCGTTAGAGACCGGGTGAAAAGGGGCCGAAGTGGCGTGCCTGATCATGTTAGCCCTTAAAAAGGACTGGAATTCTGCAGCGGTAAACTGAGCCCCATTGTCTGAGACTATCACGTTGAGTAACCCGTGTATTGCAAAGATCCTGCGCAGTTCCTGGATGGTCCTGGCAGTAGTCATAGTTGGAACAGGTGCGACCTCTAACCACTTACAGTGACTGTCCACCACAATGAGGAACAGCTGTCCCTGAAAGGGTCCCGCAAAATTGATGTGGGTTCTTGACCACGGGGCTTATGTGGTTTCCCATCAGTGGACTGGAGCTTGAGGCATTTCTGGCCTGGATTGCTGGCAAACATAGCAACTGTGTTCTTGGGCCTCTATATCTTTATCTAACCCTGGCCACCATAGGTAGCTTCTCGTGAGTGCCTTCATCCGGACTATTCCTGGATGTCCCTCATGCAGAGACTCCAATACTCTGGGCCTCAAGGAGTTCGGGACTATGACCCGACTCCCCCACAGAATGCAGCCCTTGTGGGCTGATAGCTTGTCCTTCCTCCTGCTGAAGCTCTGAAAATCAGGCCCCGGACTCATGTCCGGCCATCCTGTGAGCACCCAATTCAACACGCGGCTCAGCGTTCTGTCCGCAGCAGTTTCAGCAGCCACGTCCCCTGCGTTAAGGGAAGACTCTGGCAAATCCTGGATAGCCAAGATTCGAGCAGCTGGAGCAGGATCTGGCTCTAATTGTGGCAAGGGCAGCCTGCGGCATGGCCCATTTCCCTGCCCGGTTTGTGAATCCGCCTGTAATTATAAGCTGACAGAAAGATGGACCACCTCAGCATCCTTGGAGAGATGATCTGAGGTGTTTGTTTGTCCATCATGAACAGACCCAGTAGTGGCTTGTGGTCTGTAAAGATCGTGAATGGCCGACCATACAAATAGTCATGAAATTTCTTAATGCCAGCCACAATGGCCAATGCCTCCTTATCTATTTGGGCATAGTTGCATTCTGCCGAGGACAGAGTCCTTGAATAATAGGCTATGGGGACTTGTCTCCCGTCAGCCGTTAAATGGCTCAACACAGCCCCTACCCTGTATGGGGATACATCACAAGCAATGCTGATAGGCAGCTATTCGTCAAAATGTGTTAATACCGAGTTTGAAGACAGCAGTGATTTGACTACTGAGAAGCTTCTCTCGTGGACGCTCGTCTACTGCCACTGTGCCTTTTTGTCCAAGAGCCGGTGTAACGGCTCTGCCACTGCGGCCTTGTGTGGAAGAAAGGCATGATAGAAATTAAGTAGCCCTAAGAAGGCTTGAAGCTTCCCCTTTGACGTAGGACTGGGGGCCTGCTGAATTGCTTTGAGCTTGGATTCAGCAGGTTGAATGCCTGCGGCATCAATGCGGAACCCAAGAAATTTGGTTGAAGCTACCCCTATTTTGCATTTCTCCTTCTTTAGTTTCAGCCCTGCTTCACGGAAACGCTGAAGGACAGCTTTGAGCCTTTCTGCCAATATTTCTACTGACTCCCCAGCTATGAGGACGTCATCGAAATATGGACACACTCCTGGGATATTTTTGAGCGTGCGCTCCATCACACTCTGGAAAATTCCTGGGGCGACACTGACCCTGAATTGTAGGCGCCTTACCCTGAAAGCTCCCCTGTGGGTAACTATGGTCTGAGCTTCCGCCGTGGCGTCGTCCACGGGCAGTTGTTGGTAGGCTTGAGCCAAATCTAATTTGGCGAATATGTGACCTCCCTGTAGTGACGCCAAAATATGGCTGACTACAGGCACCAGATATAAATGCTGTTGAAGCGCCCTATTAATAGTGCACTTATAATCCGTGCAAATGCGCACCTCCCCGTTGGCCTTAAGTGGCGTAACTATAGGGGTTTCCCACCGGTTGCTGTCTACTGGCTGCAACACGCCTTGTTGCAACAGCTTGTCCAGCTCTGCATTGGTTTTAGATTTAACGGCAAAAGGCACTCTACGAGGCTTGATCCTTATTGGAGTTACGGTAGGATCAAGGTGAAAGGCAATTGCAGGTCTCTTGTACTTTCCTAAGTCAGAGCTGAAAACATCAGCAAACTCCTGGCAAACGGCCTCCAGGTCCGTTGGTTGTGTTCAGTTTATGCCAGTCACATGGATGCCCAAGGCATCAAACCAGTCTAGCCCAATGAGGCTTGTGCGATTGCCCTCAACTACCACAGGGGGACCCTCAAACTCTTTGAATTGAACTTTGAGCATAGCTTCTCCTTTAATCGCTAGGCGGGAATTTTGGAAATCTGTAAGCAGGAGATTCGATGGCTTGAGTTTAACTCGTTTGCCGCTGCGACTACAAATGTGGTTCAATGTTCCTTGAGAAATTATAGATAGGGCTGACCCAGTGTCCAGTTCCATGGAGCTTGACTTTGAGTCTCAGTTTTTCCTTAAGTGGGCGATGAGCACCTGTTCTAAACACGCTCCTTCGGCTGGAGCAATAGCCAACTCTGTGTTGCCCCGGGGCCCCAGTACCTTTCCTGAGAAACTCTTCTTGTGGAGCTTCCCTCTGGCGGCCTCTACAGACGGCAGCGATGTGGCCTTGTTTGCCACATGCCCGGCACGTTGCTGTGCGGAACCTGCACTCCGAGCGTCTATGTCGGCCTCCTCAACCCGCACACTGAGTGAAGGGTACTGTCTTGTCAAATGGCCGCTGGGCCCTTTCTTTTTTCTTTTTCCAACAAGTTTTATTGGTATTTTTAGTTTTACATCAATGTGCCTTAAGAATCTCCATGGAGATAGGGTGATCAATCATCCAAAAAAACCCAATATAATCAAACATAGATAATTCAATAATTCCTTAACATTACTTCTCTGTTTCCCTCAAGCTAAAACCTAATATTAATACATATCTAGATAAAATATATATATATAAAAAACAAAAATATCGCTAGTAATTCACATATCAATCAAAATCCTGTTTTTAGGTTGAACTATTTTAAAACCATTTTACATTTTAGCCTAAAATAAACACATAAGTTACATTTCGGGTCCCTCAATTTCCCATAAAACAATTAACAATTTCTAAAACACATATATAGTATAACTATTATATTTTAATACTTCTCTCTTATATTCTATCAAATATATATTTTATAAGTCAATCCAAATCTCTAAAAGTTCCTCAATTATTTTAACCTAGTTAAATTAATGCATTTCTAGTTAACATTCAATCATTGTAAATAAAAATAACAGTAATATTTCACTAATATCAATCCAACTCCTTTTAAATTTAAGATTTCCAATTTTCCATATTGTCATTCCAGACCATAATCAAATCAATTCTCTAAAAGCCTTTTTAACCCATCAGATAAAATTTTAGCTCATTTTGAAACCTAATTCTAGCTTTCTTTTTGTGCCAAACAGGTTTCCACAATAGGGCCTCTAACTCCTCACATCGTACTGCTTGGCTATACACATTTTCCACAATTGAGTCTGGTCGTAGTCTTCTTCTCTTTTTTCCAGTGTTGTCTGCATTATGTAGTCTTAATCAGTATGGTAATTATTCGTTGTTTATTCATATTGTCAGCATTAATGTCTCGTATTTGGAAGTCAATTCCTGTTGCTTTTAGGGTTATAAATGTTTTAGTTGAAATCTGCCTTTGAGCATCAAAATTTTCCATCGTTTGTGTATGAGGTGTAGCATCTTCCTCTTCAGTAGGTTGTAAATATATTTCCTCCATCTCGTTAAGTTGTGCATCTGATTGTGTGTCATGATCAGTCAAACTTTGAGATTCAATTTTTAACTCTGAAACATTGTCTTTCCTGTGCTTTCTAAAATGTTCTTTTAATTCCTCTTTCATTTCCAAAAAATTTTCTAGTATCAATCCATAATCAAGCTGTGGGTAAGATTCCATTTCAATAATGGAGTAGTCTTCGTTTTTTAGTGAAAATTCAGCTTAGAAGGTAGATTGCAATATTATAACATCCAAACAGAAATAGAAAAACAAAAACAAAAAATCAAGCCCAACAAAAAGATACAGGCAGCAAAAGTCAGTCAGTGTTGTTAATGTCTAATTTGTAATCCAAAATAGTAGTAGAATAAGATGCCTTAAAAGTCAGTTATTAGGAATTTCTGGGCGTCACGTTAAGTTCAAGACAAAGTAGAAGTTCAGCTTAAGATAGCTACTTTGTAGCAGAGCCCTTGAGCTAATTTCACTCAGATAGGAATTTCTGGGCTTCATGCCAAATTCAGCACAGCTTAAACTGGATACTTTGTTACCGCCCAATCCACGTGATTCCGCCCCAAGAGCCGAGGGAAAATTTTTTTTTTGTTTTTGTTTAAGAAATAAACAGTAATGTTCAGAAGGGGGGGAGGAAAGAAAAAACACTCCACCCCCCTCCCTAAAGGCTTCCACTCGAGCTAAAGACATACAGGCAAAGAGAAAGAGTCACAGTAAGGATTTTTTTTCCCCCGGATCCCTGAAATCCAACAGTTTGAGACAATAAACATTCATTATTTTTCACAGCTCGTTTTCCCAAGTATCCAAATGCTGCTTTCTTAGAATAGGGAAGTAGTTTCTAAAAGATTTTGACAGGAGAGTAAATAAGGTATCAAGAGGGAAGGAAAGGTCTCACCTGGATCATCCACGGTGGTTCTTTTCGCTTAGATGTTGCTGTGACTTTAGGCTGGAACAGCTAAGTGATCGGCCATGTTAATGGCCGATCTTTTCCCCGTCGACCCAAAGGTGATTTCTCAGACCGCAGGGAGCTGCTGCTCCGTGATCAACGAGTGTCCTCCTCCACGGTGGTCGCCCCTCCAGGGTGACTTTCGACCCTATACAGGGTCTACCGGCGGGGGGAAACCGGCCGGCAAAGAGAACAAGCTCTTTGCATGACCGCGAGCACTGGAACCGGAACCGGAAGCCGCTGCTGGGCCCTTTCTGATGGTTTCTGCAATCAATCAATCTCATGGTCCGTTTCGGGGTCTTCATCCCGTTCAGCATCTTCATGGTGAACGGTTTCTGGGCTGGAAGTGTTCTTGGAGGGCCGTAAGGCTTTGACGGCTGCCCCGGCAGCTTCTTTGGCCATAATCTCCTTCAGGGCATCCTGGAACAACAAGGTCTCCTTCGCGAACAATTTCTGCTGAAGGTCCCGGTTCCTCAGCCCGCACACTAAATAGTCTCTCGGTCTTTCTTCGAGGTCTGAGAAATTGCAGAGCTGGGACGCCTGTCGTAGGGCGGCTATGAACTCAGTGGCACACTCGCCTGGTTGCTGTTCCCGTTGTTCGAAGGCGTGTCTCCAGGCTATAACAGAGAGCTTCGGCTCGAAGTGCTCCTTGAGCATTTTCTTGAGTTCGGCGTAGGCAACCGACTCAAGCGTAACTGGAGCGACCAAGTTCTCAGCTATATCGAATGTCGCCTAGCCACACACGCACAGGAGCGTTACGGCCTTTAAGCCGTCTTCACTAACTTGGTTAGCTCTCAGATAGTTCTTGACGTGAGAGATGTATGAACTCCACCTCTCTGGATGCGTGACGTTGAACTCCGACAGTTTTCCGAGCTTGGCCATGGTGAGTTGTCTCTGACCTTGCAATGCCTTGTGCTGCTAAGGCTTCTCTTGGTGGTCCTGGGGATGGGTCCCTCAGGCGTTGGCCTTCAGCATTGCTTGCTGGCAGGCAGAGGGGGAAACGTAGTTTCTACCAGGGCGCTGAGGCCTGGTCTTATCCTAGTGACTTCTGGCTCTTTATTTCTTTGCAGCACATCCCACCTTCATTGCCACTGTTATGTTTCTAGTTCGGTGAGGCATTGATGAGGCGAATGGTGCAAACAACAACTCTTTATTCAGTTCACAACAGAAGCAGCCCAAACTGCTGCTTAACCACTATTTATACAGCTCACCACTAGGCGGCAGCCAATAGAATTAAAGCAGTATTTCCCTCTTAAAGACAAGATAATTAGCATGTAGACAGTCAGTCTGGAGCTTAAGCAGGTGCAGCCCTTTGGCCGTTTCCAACAGTTTCTAAGCAATTAACCTCAATACATAACAACACCAAACTGGCAGGAATAGCCAACACCCCAGAAGACAAGCTCAGGATTCAAAAAGATCTTGACAAACTTGAACAATGGGCCCTATCCAACAAAATAAGTTTTTATGTGGAGAAAAGCAAAGTTTTACATTTAGGCAGGAAAAATCAAAGGTTTAAGTACAGATTAGGCGAGACCTGGCTTAAAAACAGCAACTGTGAGAGGGACATTGGAATCCTAGTGGATGATCACTTAACTATGAGCCAGCAGTGTGCAGCAGCACCCAAAAAAAGTTAATACAATCCTGGGTTGTATAAACAGAGGCATAGAATCAGGATTACGCGAAGTATTAGTACCGCTTTATGAAACCCTAGTAAGACCACATCTGGAATACTGCAACCAATTTTGGTCACCATACTACAAAAAAGATGTTGAGACCTTGGAAAAACTTCAGAGAAGGGCAACTAAAATGATCAAAGGCCTGGAGACTAAAACATATGAAGAACGGCTGCAGGACTTGGATTTGGCTAGTCTAAAGAAAAGAAGAAATAGGGGTGACATGATAGCAGTATTCCAGCATTTGAGGGGCTGCCACAAAGAAGAGGGGGTCAAACTATTCTCCAAAGCACCAGAGGGCAAGAAAAGAAACAACGGTTGGAAACTGATCAAAGAGAGAAGCAACCTGGAATTAAGGAGAAACTTCCTAACAGTGAGGACAATTAACCAGTGGAACAGCTTGCCTTCAAAAATTGTGGGTGCTCCATCACTGGAGATTTTTAAGAAGAGACTGGACTGAAATGGTATAGGTTCTCCTGCTTGAGCAGGGGCTGTACTAGAAGACCTCCAAGGTCCTTTCCAGCTAAATTAAATTATATTATATTAATTATATTATATTATATTATATTATATTAATTATATTATATTATATTATATTATATTATATTATATTATATTATATTATATTATATTATATTATTATATTATATTATATTCTAGTTGATAGAGTGAAGAGTATTATAATGCTATAGTAGTATCCCACTCTTAATTCCCATCCTGAAATTAGTCACCAGTAGGTATTGAGTTTAAAAATTGGGAAATTAGGTCTAGTAGCCTGAATTCAAAATAATCCCAGTTTTGGTTAATTCAAGCAACCTCACAACAAGGTGGAAAGTAAACACTTATGAAAACAGGTTGTATCAGCTTTAGGGCAATACCAATACATAATTGGTCACTGTAAATATGTGAACATGCAACATTGAAGAGATTGTTTGACAGAAGGATATGTGAAACTATAGCATATATATATGATGCATTAAAACCTTACTGAACCATTACTCAGGGAGCTAATGTAGGTTGTTTTATTTTTTTTAAATAGACTTTCATAGGTCCAAACTGTCATTTTTTTCCTAATTCAGTAAACTGTTAGAAATAAATTTGTTTCTCGAGGTATCTGCACAGTATCAGAAAATCTACATTTTCTTCTTGACAATTTCCTCAATCAAAAACTAAACTTTACATTTTAAGAAGTTCAATGGTGGGAATAAATGTAATAAAAATGCAAGATATATACTGACATAATGTAATATTTATAATACTCTAAATCTAAAGGGAAGAACTGACACAGATTTCAAAAAATTACATTTATTATTTTAGTCAAGACCCCAAACTAAAAGTATATTTCTGCCTGCTAATAAATGTGTGGGTGTACCGAAGAGAAGAGAAGAAATTCATTTATTGGACCCCTAGTGTTGTATCTAGTATTGTTACTACTCAAATATATATTGAATATAAAGGTTGAGAAATATTTCACTCTATAATTTCAATCAACATGTAAAAAACAAGAAAAAAA
Source organism: Azemiops feae (assembly GCA_023970755.1). Classification (NCBI taxonomy): domain Eukaryota; kingdom Metazoa; phylum Chordata; class Lepidosauria; order Squamata; family Viperidae; genus Azemiops; species Azemiops feae. The sequence continues at coordinate 114,112 of JALGBA010002234.1, read as the reverse complement.
GTAAAAAAACCCAATTGGTCCACTAATGAGAGAAGATGGCAAGGAAGTGATGGACAGCAAGGAGAAAGCAGAGCGGCTTAATTCATTCTTTGCACCTGTCTTCAAGCAAAAAGAAAAAAATAGCCCAACCTACCAAAAACAGAATAATAAAAGACAGTTTAGGAAATTAAAATAGGCAAGAAAGTGGTAAGAGAATATCTGTTCACCCTAAATCAGTTAAAATCACCAGGACCAGATGAATTACATCCCAGAGTTCTGAAGGCAGACGTGATCTCAGAACCACTGAACCATATCTTTCAGAGATCCTGGAGTACTGGGAACTACCAGAGGACTGGAAAAGAGCTCATGTGGTTCGCATCTTCAAAAAAGGAGGAAAAATGGATCCAGAAAACTATAGACCAATCAAATTGACATCAATACCTGGCAACAGGGTGGATAATAATCGATGATTTTTTTTAAAAAAAAATTAAATCAGATTTTTTTTAATTTAAATCGGATTTTTTTAATTTTTATCAAATTTATTTTAATAAAATGCTTTTGGAGTAAAAATCTATCTAAAGATAGTTTTCTATTTAAGAAATTAATAATATTCAGCATGAAATAGAGCTTAGTTATGTAGCATGAGGCTGTATATTCTGCAATATTTATATTTTTGGTAAATGAATCCAAGCTCTGCAAGCTGGGATAACATGCACTGCATTGATGAATTCACACTATTTCACAGTAACCATGAGATAAATCATAAAACAAAGTTCAGGAATATTCATTTATCCCATTGTTTTGCAAATCTATGTACACTAAACTGTATGCTTGTTTGAAGAGAAATGCATCTGTACCAGGCTTTAAGTGTGAGGAGGAAGGGCAAGAAGTAAAAATGAAAGTGAAACCGTCTAAGCAGCTTATAAACCTTGTGATCTTTCTGCACATAGCTTAAAGTGCTTTATTCCTCCCTTGAGGAGCAAAATGGCAGCAGACCATAAAAGAGACCAAGTTTGGGAATATTTTAATGAAATTCCTCTATCTGCGGGTAAAGCAGATATGCGTGCAAAATGCAAGCAATGCAACGAAGAGATGTAAGACCTGGTGGCCCGAATGAAACAATATCACGAGAAGTGGTGTGATGAAAGGACCATGTTTGAAGAGGCAGGACCTTCAGGTTGGTAAACTGTTTTTATTTCACCATATTTTTTAGACTGCCATGAGGTATTGTTATGCTAAAGCAATAATATATATCTGCTATTGTTACTACATGGCACTGCATTTTTATATAGTTGCCAAAAAAAGAAATAATGAGTTGAAATATGCAAATATTCCTTTTTAGGCTGTACTGTGTGTGAATACAATGAGAAATTCACAATAAGCATAATGGTTTAAATAATAAAATAACAGCATTGACTTTTTTGTTTAGGTGAAACTACCATCAACATAAAAGATTCTGGAAACTATCCACGTTCTAAATTGCTATCCTCTTTTTCTACAGTTTCAGAGTTATCTCTCCAGGATAGTGCATCAGTCACCTCATTTACACGTATCCGCAATATATCACCTAAAAGAAAGAAACCATCTGGAACCACCATCATAGATAAGTTTGTGATGAAATCCAGATTAGAAAAAGAGTTAATTGATGACTTCTGGTTTTGCGTCGTGGTGAGACGGACGCAAGAAGGCAGGGCTCTGCTTTCCGCGCCTGATTTTGCCCTGCTGGGGGCCCTATAAAGGGCCTAAAGTCGCCTTGAAGAGGCGATGAAGGAGGGGTGCCTCGTTGATCACGGAGAGATGGCGGTCTTTCCTCGTTCGATCCGAGGAAAACCCTCCAAACTGGCAGGGGAAAGACTGGCTACATTCCTGTGGCCAGCCATTAATTGCTGACAACCGAAGAAGAAAAGCACCAATTAGCTCACCGTAAACAGCATGTTTGGAACTGGGTGAGAATATTGATCCTTTCTTTACTATTTTACAACTGAATTTCCTGGGAAAGGCTCCCGAGAAGCTAAAAACCTCCAAATGTGAATGGAAGCGGCGTTTTAATTTCTTTTATGGGGGATAGAAATACACAATATTAAAGTGGAAGTAACATAAAACTACAGTTTTGATAAATTTGAGAACTGAGATAATTGTTAAGATTTTCTCTTTGAAAAAAAAACATTGAGGTGAAATATAAGAAATCAGTCCTTTGTCTTAAGAGTGGAAAATGGATTTTGAATGTCATCTAGTGGTGGATTTGAGTACAGCACTATAACTAGCTTCTTGATTGCTTGGTGATTCCTAACTTAAGGGAGAATAGCTGGCAATAAAGGAAAATATTTTGGCATACTTATCACCCTGACCTTCCTGGACTATAAATTTAGACTTTTAATCTCAAGAGCTAGTGGGAGAGAAAGAAAAATTTGACTTTTGACTATGTCTGGCTGGGAGAGACTTTTAAGCTGTTTTCAGGGAGGTTGAACATTTTGAACTCTTTAAACATTGTGGATTCCAACCTTGCCTGACTGACAATTTTTGGATACCTGAGACAAAGGATCACTATAAAATATTGCTTTTAGGACTGGACCTACATTCTGGAACCTATTGGATTATAAAGGCTACATATAAAGACCAGAAAACTAGAGGAAACTTTGTTCTACTCTTACTGAGACTGGTGATATTAGAGGATCTCCAGGAATGATGCCTCAAGAAAAAAGAAACACCTTTCAGAAGGAAATATACTTATGTTACAACTAATTCACCAAACAATTGCTGAACACAAAGAGGACATAAAAATAAACCATAATGAGACTATAATTTAGATAATATAAATGAGCAAATCTCCAAATTAAATCTACAACTAGAAAGTTCCCAGACATAAACCAAAAATCAGAAGATGAAGCCAGTGGTGGGATTCAAATATGTGAACAACCGGTTCTCTGTGTGAATGCTGCTTCCGGAAGTCCATTCTGGGCCTGGGCAACAAAAAATTAGCTACCGGTTCTGCCGAACTGGTGTGAACTGGCTGAATCCCACCACTGGATGAAGCACAGGAAATGGAACTAGAGGCTGAAGAGATAAAAGAAGGGAAATATAAACTACCATATACAAATAAAATACTGCAAGACTTACCCATAACCAGGAATTCTTTTGGCATAGAATGCCCAGAATGGAGTTCCAGCACCTTTTTTGGATGGAACCTTGTAGGGTAGGCAAGGCGGGTTGTATGATGTGTGTGAGTTCCGGCACCTTTTTTTTTTTTTTTTTTTCAAAAAAAGCACTGCCCATAACAATGAAAATGCAAAAGACCCTTTACCCCTTAGGTATGCAAAATATACCTGATGACAAGGAAGAAGATTTTAAAAAACAGAACATAGAGCTGTCAGGGGAAATGTCACAATTTGGGAGACAAAAAATGAAAAGAGAATTGAGGGAGAAGGAAAGCGGGAGTTGCTTAAGGAATATAAATGGGTGGAATTCCCCCCCCCCAAAATACCCTACCTAAATTGTCTTCCTCATGCCAAGCAACTTTCACAAAAATAGAAAGAAAATTCCTGGGCGATTTAATTGCCTTGGCTTGGAAAGCTACTTGGCAAAGAAAGAAAGCAAGAGTTAGATTTAAAAAACAGAAGATTTGACCTATTAGAGGGGACAATTATATGTTTAAATACTTGTTTGAATATAATTAAAAGAACGGATGACCCTTGATATGATTTAGAATTAAAATAGCATATATATTTTTTCTTTTTTTGATATGGGAAATATGAAAATAAGAGGAGGATTGGTATGAATAAAACTTTTAGCCATATAAATGTTGTTAATATTGAGAAAATCATAACTGACAGATACTTCAAATATTGATGGGAAATCAAACTTTAACAAGAGCATGAAAAACAGGATATTGATTTATGAATTGATATTATTGTTATTTGTATAATATTAGTAAAATATCATGAAGATGTTTATATCTAACTTTGTATACATCAATAGTACCAAGAATTGTAACTGTGTAATGAGGGGAAAATGGAAAAAAATATGGGGAAGAAAGGAGGATCAGAGAAGAAATACTGGATTGTGCAGTACTGAACAGATTTATATTGAAGAAGTTAATGTCAAATATGTGAACCCAGACAACATGTTGTTTACTAAGCACTAAAGATTGTAATTCTTAAAAATCAATAAAATATTTTTAAAAAAGAGTTAATTGATGAAAACATTGCTTGGTTTGTTTATGCAACAAACTCTTCTTTCCATCTGCTTGAAAACCGATACTTTGTTAATATGATTCAGTCATTGAGACGAGGATACAGTCCACCAAGTAGATTAGATGTTGCAGGGAAACTGCTGGATAAAGTATATAATGAAGAAATTATGCAATGTGCAACAAGTCTAGAAGGTAAAATTGTTAACCTAAGTCTTGATGGGTGGAGTAATGTCCACAATGATCCTATTGTATATGCTTGTATAACAACAGAAGAAGGGAATGTATTCCTTGCAGAAACAATTGATACTTTAGGAAATGCACACACAACAGCATCCTTAGAAGAAGTAGCAGCAAAGGTTATCATAACATGCGGGGAAAAAATTCAAATGTCAAGTATGCAGTTTGGTCACATACTATGCTGCAAATATGTCCAAAATGAGAAGAAATTTAGAACAACATGAAGAAACTACCAATAATATAACTAATAACATATGGTTGTAGAGCTCATTTGATGCACCTCCTAGCCAAAGATTTCTGTGTCCCAGAAATAAAGAATAATATTGTTGAAATTGCTAAATACTTCCGTAACAATCATTTTGCAGCATCAGCTTTGAAAATAATGGATGCAACCAAGCTAATGCTCTCACAAGATGTTAGATGGAACTCTGTAGTGGACTGTTTTGTTGTTGTCGTTAGTTGTGAAGTTGTGTCCGACCCATCGCGACCCCATGGACAACGTTCCTCCAAGACTTCCTGTCCTCTACCATCTTCTGGAGCCCATTTAAGCTCACGCCTACTGCTTCAGTGACTCCATCCAGCCACCTCATTCTCTGTTGTCCCCTTCTTCTATTGCCCTCAATCTTTCCCAGCATTAGGCTCTTCTCCAGTGAGTCCTTCTTTCTCATTAGGTGGCCAAAGTAGTTGAGTTTCAACTTCAAGATCTGGCCTTCTAAAGGGCAGTCAGGGTTGATCTCCTCTAGGACTGACCGGTTTGATCTCCTTGCGGTCCAGGAGACTCGCAGGAGTCTTCTCCAGCACCATAGTTCAAAGGCCTCAATTCTTTTACGCTCAGCCTTTCTTATGGTCCAACTTTCACAGCCATACATTGCAACTGGGAAAACCATGGCCTTGACTATACGTACTTTTGTTGGCAGGTGATGTCTCTGCTTTTTAGTATGCTGTCTAAATTTGCATAGCTTTCCTCCCCAGGAGCAAGCGTCTTTTAATTTCTTGGCTGCAGTCCCCATCTGTGGTGATCTTGGAGCCCAGGAAGATAAAATCTGTCACTACCTCCATTTCTTCCCCATCTATTTGCCAGGAATCGAGAGGGCCGGATGCCATGATCTTGGTTTTCTTAATGTTGAGTTTCAAGCCAACTTTTGCACTCTCCTTTTTCACCCGCATCAAGAGGCTCTTTAGCTCCTCTTCATTTTCTGCCATTAGAGTGGTATCATCTGCATATCTTAGGTTGTTGATATTTCTCCCGGCAATCTTAATTCCAACTTTTGATTCATCTAGCCCTGCCTTTCTTTTTTAACAAGTTTTATTGATTTTTTGGTTTTACAACAAAGTGTTTGAGACTCATCGTGGGGATAGGGTACTCCATAGAAAAAAGTAAGAAACATAATCATACATATATAATTCAAATTAATTCTTTAAAGGTTACCTCTCTATTTTGTCAATCAAAAAAAAGAAAACTATGAATAATATTTCACCTATGATCAATTCCTGTTTTCAGGCTTAGCTAACTTACAATTACCATATTTCAATTTAGCCATAAATAAACATATAGTTTACACTTCGGGTATCCAATTTCCCTTATTTCATAAAATATAAATTGTTTCTAAAATATACATATTATTCCAACCATTCTATTTATACTTCTCAATTAAATTCTATCTCTTATTCTATTCTATTTCAAATACATATTTTATAAATGAACACACCTTTAAAACCCCTTAACTCCTTATCTAAATTTTAATCTTATCAAAGTCATTATACCTTAAAAAGAAAACATATTATTTCACTAGACACCTTATTTCATTTCTAGTCTATATTCTATTTCTTCATCTATTAACTTTTTGTTTACCATCTTTTCCATATTACATTTCCCAACCATAATCAAATTACATCCCAACCATAGTCAAATCAGTAATTTTCATCTCAGTAGTATTAACTCAGTCAAAATCTCTATAAGCCTTTTTAACCCATCAGGTAGGATTTTAACTCTCATTTTTAAACCTAATTCTAGCTTTCTTTTTGTGCCAAGCAGGTTTCCACAAAAGAGCCTCTAATTCATCAAATCTTATTTGATTGTACATATTTCTCCACAGTTGAATCTGATCATAGTCCTCTTCTCTTTTTTCCAATGTTGTCTGCACTACATAATCAGTCTTATTCAATATGGTAGTTATTCATTGTTTATCCATGTTGTCAATGTTTTCGATGCCTCGTATTTGGACAGTTCCTGTTGCTTTTGGGATTATAAGTATTTTAGTTAGAATCCGCCTTTGGTCATCGAGATTCTCCATAACTTGTGTATGAGATGTAGTATCTTCCTCTATGTTGTTTGGATCTTCATCTGGTGTTGTTTGAATTGTAAAGTCATCAGTTGAAATCTGAAAATCAATTTGAAGCTTTGTAATAAAAGCATTTATTCTAGCATTCACACGTTCATTAAATTCATGTATTCTTCCCAACATCCGATCACCAATAGATTGTAAATATATTTCCTCTATGTCGTTAAGTTGTGGATATAGTCGCATGCCGGCCTCATTAGAGTTGATTTGTTCTTCCTCTGTTGTTCCTTGATCTATAAATTGGTTAGTCAAAGTTTGAGATTCATTTTTTAACTCTGGAGCATCCTCTTTCATATTCATTCTAAATTGTTCTTTAAGTTCCAAAAAATTTTCTAGTAAAAGTCCATAGTCAAGCTGTGGGTAAAATTCCATTTCAGTAGTAGAATAGTCTTAATTTTTCAGTGAAGATTCAGCTTACAAAGTAAATAGAACACTAAAAATTCTAAAGTAGAGACATTATTATAAGGTATAAGATCAAAAAATAATAATAAAAATCAAAAAAGTCAGGCCAGACAGGAAGAAAAAAGCCAACAAAAACCAAAGTGGATATGAAAAAAAAAAGAAAAAAATATCCAATTTGTAGTCCAAAATAGTAATAAAATCTTTAAGTTCCAAAGAATTTTTTCTAGTGTGAGTCCATAGCCAAGTTGTAGGTAAAATTTCAATTCAATAATAAAATAATCTTAATTTTTTGTTAAAAATTCAGCCTGGAAGGTAAATACAGCAATAAAAATTCTATAGTAGAGCTATTATAAAATGTAACATCCAAACAAAAATAAAAACAAAGCCAAAAGATCAAGCCAAACAAAAAGGAAAAAGCAGAAAAAACCAAAGTCAGTATTATAAAATATCCAATTTATAATCCAGAGTAGTAATAAAAAAAGGTGCCTTGTAAGTCAATTATTATATTAATAATCCAAAAAAGAAAGAAAATCCATATGTCAAAAATATATAATTTGTACTGTAAAATCCAACTAAATTAATAGGAGAAAGGGGAAAAAAGGAAGCCTTCTTTCAGCTGGTTTCAATCAGATAGGAATGTCTGGGCGTAGAGCCAAGTGTCTGGGCTTCACGCCAAGTTTAGTCTGAATACACATCCAGCTAAAGACAGTGAAAGACTCGGCTTGCTACTTTGTTACAGCTTCAAACCGCAAAGAGCCGCCCAGACTGCAGGAAAAAAAAGTTTTAAAATAAGCAATAATGTTCAGAAGGGGGGGAGAGAGAAAAAACACTCCATCTCCCTCCCTAAAGGCTTCTGCTTAAATTAAAGACAAGCAGGCAAAGAGAAAGAAAATCCATCTTCACAGTAAAGATTTTTTCAGGATCCCCGAACTCCAACAGCTAAAATAATCAGTAAAAATTAATTATTTTTCTCAAGGCTTGTTTTCCCAAATATCCGAACGCCGCTTTCTTAAAATAGGGAAGTAATTCCAGAAGCTTTTCACAGGGAGGTAAATAGAGTACCAAGAGGGAAGGAAAGGTCACACCCGGATCACCCACGGTGGTTCTTTTCGCTTAGATGTTGTTGTGACTTTCGGCTGGAGCAGCTAGATGATCGGCCATGTTAATGGCCGATCTTTTCCCCGTCGGCCCAAAGGAGCTGTCTCGGACCGCAGAGGGAGCTGCCGCTCCCTCCGCCGTCAACGAATGTCCTCCTCAGCGGTGGTCGCCCCTCCAGGGCAACTTTCGACCCTGTCCAGGGTCTACCGGCGGGGGGAAACCGGCCGGCAAAGAGAGCAGACTCTTTGCACGACCGCCTGCGCTGCAACCGGAACCGGAAGTCACATCTAGCCCTGCCTTTCTCATGATGTGCTCTGCATATAAGTTAAATAGGCAAGGCGACAGAATACAGCCTTGCTGGACTCTTTTCCCAATTTTGGTTCCGTGTCCAGTTCTCACTGTTGCTTCTTGACCCGCATATAGGTTTCTCAAGAGACAAATAAGATGGTCTGGTACTCCCATCTCTTTAAGAATTTGCCACAATTTGTTGTGATCCACACAATCAAACGCTTTAGCATAGTCAATGAAGCAGAAGTAGATGTTTTTCTGGAACTCCCTAGCTTTCTCCATGATCCAGCGTATGTTGGCAATTTGATCTCTAGTTCCTCTGCCTCTTTGAAATCCTGCCTGTACTTTTGGAAGTTCTCGATCCACATACTGCTGGAGTCTAGCTTGTAGGATTTTAAGCATAACTTTACTTGCATGTGAAATGAATGCAATGGTGCGATAGTTTGAACATTTTTTGACATTGCCTTTCTTTGGAATTGGAATGTAAACTGACCTTTTCCAATCCTGTGGCCACTGTTGAGTTTTCCAAATTTGCTGGCAAATTGTGTGTAGTACTTTTACTGCATTGTCTTTTAAGATTTTGAATAGCTCAGCTGGAATACTGTCACCTCCATTAGCTTTGTTGTTGCTCAGATTTCCTAAGGCCCATTTCACTTCACATTCTAGGATGTCTGGCTCGAGGTCAGAGACCACCCCATCGTGGTTATCAGGGAAGCTAAGCTCGTTCTTGTATAGTTCTTCTGTGTAATTTTGCCACCTCTTCTTAATCTCTTCTGCCTCTGTTAGGTCCTTGCCATTTTGGTCCTTTATCATGCCCATCTTTGCATGAAACATTCCCTTCATATCTCCAATTTTCCTGAAGAGATCTCTGGTTCTCCCTATTCTATTGTTTTCTTCTATTTCTTTGCACTATTCATTTAAAAGGGCATTCTTATCTCTTCTAGCTATTCTCTGGAATTCTGCATTCAATTGGGTGTATCTTTCTCTTTCTCCCTTGCCTTTCACTTCCCTTCTTTCCTCAGCTATTTGCAAAGCTTCCTCAGACAGCCATTTTGCTTTCTTGCATTTCTTTTTCTTTGGGATGGTTTTAGTTGTTACCTCTTGTACAATGTTGCGAACCTCCGTCCATAGTTCTTCAGGCACTCTGTCTATCAGATCTAATTCCTTAAATCTATTTGTCACCTCTACTGTATATTCATCAGGGATATGATTTAGTTCATACCTGAGTGGCCTAGTGTTTTTCCCTACTTTCTTCAATTTAAGCCTACATTTTGCAACGAGAAGCTCATGATCTGAGCCACAGTCAGCTCCTGGTCTTGTTTTTACTGACTGTATAGAGCTTCTCCATCTTTGGCTGCAGAGCACATAGTCAATCAGATTTCTGTGTTGACCGTCTGGTGATGTCCATGTGTAGAGCCATCTCTTGGGTTGTTGGAAAAGAGTGTTTGCTATGACCATCGTATTCTCTTGACAAAATTCTATCAGCCTGTGCCCTGCTTCATTTTGTATTCCAAGGCCAAACTTGCCTGTTATTCTGGTTATCTTTTGGCTTCCTACTTTAGCATTCCAATCCCCTATGATGATAAGGACATCATTTTTTGGTGTTGATTCTATAAGGTGCTGTAGGGCTTCATAGAACTGGTCAATTTCATCCTCTTCAGCACCAGTGGTTGGGGCATAGACATGGACTACTGTGATATTGAATGGTTTGCCTTGGATTCGCACTGAGATCATTCTGTCATTTTGGGGATTGTATCCCAGTATTGCTTTTCCTACTCTTTTATTGACTATGAAGGCTACTCCATTTCTTCTGAGGGATTCTTGCCTGCAGTAGTATATCTGATGGTCCTCTGAATTAAATTCACCCATTCCTGTCCATTTTAGTTCGCTGATTCCTAAGATGTCGATGTTCAGTCTTGTCATCTCTTGTTTGACCACGTCCAGTTTGCTTTGATTCATGGATCTTACATTCCAGTTTCCTATGGAGAAAAAATCTTTACAGCATCGGACTTTCCTTTCACCACCAGATCATCCACAGCTGAGCGTCCTTTCGGCTTTGGCCCAGTTGCTTCACTCTTTCTGGTGCTACTAGTACTAGCCCTCTGCTCTTCCCCAGTAGCATATTGGACACCTTCCGACCTGAGGGGCTCATCTTCCAGCGTCATATCTTTTTGCCTTTTGGTACTGTCCATGGGGTTTTCATGGCAAAGATACTGGAGTGGGTTGCCATTTCCTTCTCCAGTGAATCACATTTTGTCAGAACTCTCTGCTATGACCTGTCTGTCTTGGGTGGCCCTGCACAGCATAGCTCATAGCTTCATTGAGTTATGCAAGCCCCTTCGCCACGACAAGGCAGTAATCCATGAAGCAGGGACTGTTTTGAACAATATATAAAAAACTGGCCTATTCTGATGACTGTTTGTGAGCAAAATTGAGAAAAAATAGATCGCACTATCACAGCCAACATCCTTAACATTGGGCTTAAGAGAAATGTTGAACATATGCTGAGCATCCTGAAACCTGTTTCTGAAGCTTTAAACAAAATCCAGAAAAATAGTTGTTTTATTGCCGATAGTGTTGAAATTTGGAAGGAACTGAGTGAGCACTTAAAAACAGAACTACACACTGACAAGCAAAAATTACAAGATTTTAAAAAGCGAATGGGACAAGAATTGTCTCCAGCTCATTTTCTCACAAACATTGTCAATATCCGTTACCAGGGTCAAACCTTAAGTGCTGAAGAAAAGGAGTTAGCCCTGACATGGGTATCCAGGAATCATCCATCGCTAGTGCCAACTATAATGAGCTTCAGAGCTAAGGGGGAACCATTCAAGAAATATATGTTTGCTGATGGAGGTTTTAAAGAAAGTTTCATCAGTGAACTGGTGGAAGTCACTTAGGCACTTGGATTCAGAAAGTGTTGAAGTAATGATTTCACTTTTAACCGCAGTGGCCTCTTCTGCTGGCGTTGAAAGAATATTCTCTTCCTTTGGACTTGTTCACTCTAAATTGAGAAATCATCTGGGGCCTGATAAAGCAGGAAAGCTTCGTTTTTCTTTTCCAGATCATGAACAAACAAGAGAACGAAGATGAAAATGAGTGAGCTGCAGAAGACAATGTTTGAAGTTTTTTTTTAATGTGGACCCAGCTGATCTATTCAGTTTAAGTTCTTTTGTTTTTGTTTTTTCAAAAATATTTTGTTTATGCACTTCAGTTACTAAACATTGATGTTTAAGCAAATACAAGAATATGTAATATAATGTTATTGTTTTAATTAAATAAAAGAATTTGAGTAGTTCTCCAACTATGTGTGATTAACCTATTCACCTAAAATTGGTTCTGATATCACTGTTTTACTAATCCGACAGCTTATTATTCTAAATAGGAAACTTTCATTTTGTTTGCAAATAATAATATTAAAGATTCTAACTATCAACAAGAATGAGTCCTTCTGGTTCCGGTCTGCAGTGCTGGCGGTCACGCGAAGAGTCCTCTCTCTTTGCCAGCCAGTTTCCCCCCGCCAGTAGACCCTCGACAGGGTCGAAAGTCGCCCTGGAGGGGCGACCACCGCTGAGGAGGACACTCGTTGACGGCGGAGGGAGCGGCAGCTCCCTCTGCGGTCCGAGACAGCTCCTTTGGGCCGACAGGGAAAAGATCGGCCATTAACATGGCCGATCATCTAGCTGCTCCAGCCGAAAGTCACAAGAACTATAAAGCGAAAAGAACCACCATGGAAGATCCGGGTGAGACCTTTCCTTCCCTCTCTGTACTCTAACTACCTTCCTGTGAATAGCTTTTGGAACTATTTCCCTACTTTAAGAGAGTGGTATTTGGATACTTGGGAAAATGAGCTCTGAGAAAAATAATTAATTTTTACTGACTATTTTAGTTGTTGAACTTCGGGGATCCTGAAAAAATATTTCCTGTAAAGATGGATTTTCTTTCTCTCTGCCTGCCTGTTTTTAGCTTAAACGGAAGCCTTTAGGGAGGGGGGTGGAGTGTTTTTCTTTTTTCTTCTCCCCTCTTCTGTATTTAAGCGGCGGTTTAAGCTATTTTAGTTGAAGATTAACTTCTTTAAAAAATGACAAACTGTTTAAATTCCAACAGAAATTTGGGGAGCTTATTTCTTTAAAGATATTTTTCTATGTTTAGAAAAGCTATTTTAATTGTATTGTCTATTTTAAAACTTTTTTCCCTTCACTCTGGGCTGTCTTTTGCTGCTTGAAGCTTTGGCAACAATGTATCTGTTAGCTAAGCTGAGAACTTTCTCTTTCCTTTGTCTGGTGTCTATTCAGTTTAACAACTTGGCTCTACGCCCAGACACTTGGCTGTATGCCTAGACATTCTTATCTGACTCTGAAACCAGCTGAAAGAAGGTTTTTTCTTTCTTTTTCTCTCTCCCATTATTTTAACTTACTTCACAGTACAAACTATATATCTCAGATATATGATACTTGGACTTTCTCTTTTTCTTGGATTACAAACATTTCTATGAAGAATTGATCTTCAAGGCACCTCTTTTTATTATTTTTATTCTTTTTCCTTCGCGAAGATACTATAAATTGGATTACAAATTGGATTTTTTTTTTTTATAGTATTGACTTTGGTTTTGCTCTGTCTTGCTTGGCCTTTTTGCTTTTTTAATTTTTGTTTGGATATTATATTCTATAATATCCCTATCATAGAATTTGTATTGCTATATTTACCTCTCAAGCTGAGTCTTCACCAAAAAACTAAGATTATTCTATTACTGAAATGGAGTTTTACCCACAACTTGGTTATGGACTTATACTAGAAAATTTTTTGGAACTTAAAGAACAAAGGATTTTTAGAATGAACATTACAGATGATGCTCCAGAACTAAAAATTGAATCTCAAATTTTGATCGATCAACTTATAGACCAAGGAACAACAGAGGAAGAACAGATCATCCCCAAAGAGGCCGGCATGCAACTACATATACAACTTAATGAGATGGAGGAAGCACATCCACAATCTATTTGTAAACTTATGCTGGGAAGAATTCACGAATTTACTGAGCAAGTGAATGCTAGAATAAATGCTTTTATTACAAAACTTCAAATTGACTTCCAGATTCCAACTGACTACCCCATAAGTCAAACAATAATAGGAACAAATCAACATAGAGGAAGATATCATACAATCTCATATACAAGTCATTGAACCTTGATGACCAAAGAAGGATTTCAATTAAAACATCTACAATGCCAAAAGCAATAGGAATTGATTTGCAAATACGAGGCATCGAGAACTGTGACAACATGGACAATCAACGAGTAACCACCACATTGAATAAGATTGACTATACAGCGCAGATAATATTGGAAAAAAGAGAAGAGAAATATGATCAGACTGAATTGTTGAGAAATATGTATAATCAAATATTGAGATTTGATGATTTAGAGGCTCTTCTATGGAAACCTGCTTGGCACAAAAAGAAAGCTAGAATTAGATTTAAAAATGAGAGTTAAAATTTTACATGATGGGTTAAAAAGGCTTTTTGAGATTTTGACTGAGTTAATACTACTGAGATGAAAATTATTGATTTGACTATGGTTTGGAAGTGTAATATGGAAAAGGTGGTAAACAAGAAGTTAATAGAAGAAGAAATAAATATAGATGTGAAATGAAATAAGAAGGTATTTTCTGGAATAATATGTTTTTTTTTAGGTATAATTATTTTGATAGGATTTAAACTTTACGTAATGAGTTAAAAAGGGTTTTTAGAGATATGGATTGATTTATAATATATATATTTGAAATAGAGTAGAATAAGAAATAGAATGTAATTGGGAAGTATAAAAATAGAATGGTTGGAATATGTATATTTTAGAAACAATTTTTATTTTATGAAATAAGGGAAATTGGGATACCCGAAGTGTAAACTATGTATTTATTTAAGACTAAATTGGAACATGATAATTGTAAGTTAGTGAAGCTTAAAAACAGGATTTGGCCTGATATAGGTGAAATATTATTGATATTTTTTTCTGATTGATTAAATTCTATTTAGAAATGTATTAATTCGATTATGTTATATCAATTGAGGGAAATAGAGAGGGAAACTTTAAAGAATTAACCTGAATTATATATGTATGATTATGCTTTTTCCTTTCTTTTATGGATGATTGATGATTGATTACCCTATCTCCACGATGATTTCTAAGCACTTTGATGTAAAATCAAAGAAACCCAATAAAACTTGTTTAAAAATAAAAGAATGAGTCCTTACATTTAAATAGCACCTATCATTTCAGATCCATCATGGCAGTGCCTGTTAGCGGGCATCCACTCACCTGATGCCTGCCATGTCCCTCACCTTGTTGTGTCACTGCCACATCACCAGCAGTCCCATTAAAGTGAATGGGACTGTCGGTGAGTCAGCGGCTCAAAGGAGGAGCCACTGCAGGACAGAGATGACAGTTACTCTTTAAAAATTATGATTTAAATCAAGCCTTTTTACTAGTGATTTAAATCATGATTTAAATCAACTTGATTTAAATCAAATCCACCCTGCCTGGCAAGATCCTAGAAAAGATAATGAAGCAACGTATCTGCGAACACCTAGAAGAAAGCTAAATTATAATCTGAAGCCAACATGTGTTTGTCAAAAACAGATCATGCCAAAACAAATCTTAATGCATTCTTTGACAAAGTGACTAAATCAGTGCACTAGCGAAATATTGTGGGCTGAGTATAACCTACTTCTTACTAAGTTAGGAAAATGTGGGATAGACAGCATTACCACTAGATGGATTCATAACTGGCTGACCAATCACACTCAATGTGTAGTCCTTAATGTAACTACATCTACATGGAGGGAAGTAAGCAATGGGGTACTCCAAGGTTCTGTCTTAGATCCAGTACTCTTCACTATCTTCATAAACAATTTAGATGAGGTAATAGAAGAGGAATTCATCAAAACTTCAGATGAGACTAAGCTTGCAGGAATAGCCAACACTCCAGAAGATAAGCTCAAGATACAGAAGGATCCCGACAGACTTAAACACTGGCCCCTGTCTATCAAAATGAAATTCAATGGTGAAAAAAGTAAGGTTTTATACTTAGGCAAGAAAAACCAAATGTATAGATATAGAATTGGTAGAACCTAATTCAATAGCAATAACTGCGAGAGGGATCTTGGAGTCCTAGTGGACAATCACTTAAATATGAGCTAGCTGTGTGCTGCAGCCACCCAAAAAGCCACTGTAATCCTAGGCTGCATTAAAAGAGGGATAGAATCAAGATCACATGAAGTGTACTGCTTTACAAAGTACAGCCACACTTGGAATATTGCATCCCAGTTTGGTCCCCTCAATATAAAAAAGATGTTGAAACTCTGGAAAGAATGCAGAGAAGAGTAACAAAGATGATGAGGGAGCTGATGGCTAAAACATAAGGAGAACAATTGCAGGAATTGGGTATGTCTAGTCTAGTGAAAAGAAGGACCGGGG
Organism: Azemiops feae; assembly: GCA_023970755.1. Classification (NCBI taxonomy): domain Eukaryota; kingdom Metazoa; phylum Chordata; class Lepidosauria; order Squamata; family Viperidae; genus Azemiops; species Azemiops feae. The sequence goes on along the minus strand of JALGBA010002234.1, from coordinate 98,102 downwards.
GTGACATGATAGCAGTATTCAAATACTTGAGGGGCTGCTACAAAAAAGAGGGGGTCAACCTATTTACTAAAGCACCAAAAGGCAGAACAAGAAGCAATGGATGGAACCTCAGCAAAGAGAGAAGCAACCCAGAACTAAAGAGAAATTTCCTGACAATGAGAACAAAAAAAAAAACATCGGAACAGCTTGCCTTCAGAGGTTGTGGGTGCTCCATCACTGGAGTTTTAAAGAAGAGATTGGACAGCCATTTGTCCAGAATGGTATAGGATTTCCTGCTTGTGCAAGGAGTTGGACTAAAGACCTCCAAGACAAAAGACCTTCCAATTCTGTTATTCTGTTATCTGTTAATTTGATGGAGTCTTCTACCATATTCTGTTCAGATATTGAAAAATGCTTGGCATCCAAACTTTTACAGGTAGTCCCCAACTTATGACTGGTCATTTAGCAACTGTTAAATTTACAATGGACTCCCTGACACAGTTTCAAGGTTACAACAGGCACAGCCACACTCCTGTGATCGCACATTACATTTTGGGTGTTTGGTAACTGACTTATGACTGTTTGCAGTATTCTCCAGTCATGTGACTACAATTTTTGATGTTTCAGTTTCCAGTGTTTACATATGGTTTCTGGGGAAAAAACATTCAATGGGTAAAATAGATTCATTTAAAGATCATGGCGTGCTCTTAATGACCATGGCATTCACTTAACAACTGCCACAAAAAATGCAAAAGAAAATCAGATTTGGTCACATGATTCCTCAATTTATGGCCACCACAACTTATGACCATAATTCTGGGCTCAATTATGATCATAAATTGAGCACTACCTGTAATGACTGTGTAATCCAAAACTACAAAACAAATTTCCATTATCAGGCTTATTATAGAAATAAAGGTTAAAATATATGGAGTTAAGAGAATGAAAGTGCAAAAATGTTCACTAGCTAGCACAAAATTTTTAATCAGCATTTAGTAAATAGTATATAAATCATACTTTAATCAAGCAAAGCTACCAGGAGATGTAACAATGTCAAACTGGTAAAAGATAACAATTAATTCGCCATGCCTAAAATATATGAATATTGTCTCTAAGACTAACACTGAAATAGAATCCAAAGAAATCAAATGTAAATGTACAGAGATTCAATGAATAGATGCATTTTGGGAGGCATTCATCAAATGCCATTTTTCAGCCACAGCAATTTCTTATACAGAGCAAGTCTTTCAGTTTTCACAAGTGTCTGAATCAATCCACTTAGTAGAGGTGTCAGAACCCACATATTGGGAAGGGGCCTTTTCCTCTGTTAGGTCCTTTTTTATTCTTTCCTGCGGGTTCTGCCATACTCCTGGGGGGAAGGGGGAAGCTATGGGAACCATAATGTATTTTTTTCATTTCACTTCTGCCGCTACAATGTATCCTCTCCGCTTCCTCTATCTGCTTGCTCTTTGAACTGTTTCCCCTTGATGCCAGCCTGAGGTGAGAAAGGAATGTGCCCCTGGCCATCTGGCTTATCTCTCGCTGCGAAAGACTAGGTGCAAAGACCTAACAACAGTTTCACAGCCTTGGGAACGGCGTTCGTTCCCACAGCGGATTCATCACCTGGGGATTGGCCCATTTGAACTGACCGGACGGGCTCAGTTGGGGTGGGGTTTGCTTCTTGCTCTTTTAACCTATTGATTTGCGTGGGAACCCCTCAGATCCTGCCTTCTATGCCTGCTGTCAACTTCTCCTAATAAAAGTTTCTTTTGGGATGAAGTCATTCCAAGAGTTCTGCTTTCTTGGGAAGAGGTTTTGAAGTGGATCCTTAAATTAGGCAGGATCTGCAGTAATCGGTCAGCCCGGAAAGAAGACCCTTACCGTGGGGACCGTGCAAATTATGTCAGAGTTAGGCATGGAGAAGGAAGAAGGCACCATGGGGGGAAGTCTCCATCCAGGTTGGCCCAAGCGAATACAACTCGCATTCCTCCACCTCCTCAGACGAAGCCGTAGCCACCGAGCACCGAGACAAACCGACGTGGTCGATGTGCATTGGAAAGAAAGAAGACTGGGACTGGAAAATGAGAAAGGTGACCCTCAAGCAGGGCAGTCACCAACCAGGCTGGAAATGAGAAATGGAGAGGTTACTCCATCTCAGCGAGTACGAGAGACCAGCCCATTCCAGCTATTTCCTGGAGCAAACAATCGAAATACTGAGAGTCGCCTTCGACTCCCTCCAAGAAGAGAAGGCTGACCCATGTCGAGGCACCACCAATCCAGGACCGGCCAAAGGAGAAAGCTTTGTGGAAACTGAGGTGGAGAACCCAGGTCCTTCTACCAGTGCTTCAGAGGCTGTGGCCACAACAGCAGCAGCCGCCACCCCCAACCAAATAGCACCAGCTGATGGGAGATGGACACCGACCCAGGCGAAGAAGAGGTCAGCGAGCTAGCGGAAATTCCCACAACTGGGGGTGAAGTACAGCGGGGAACCACAAAAATTGGGCTTCTTCCTAGCTCATGTCTTGAGGTACATGGAAGAATATGGCCGAGACATTTCCAGTGACCACGGATAGGTGAGAATCGTGACTATTCTGTTCTTGCAAAGAAGACATCGAGACGAGGCTGGTTCACAACAAAGATCTCTTTATTGAAACACGCTCACAGAACAGAAGCAAGAACACAATGGCCACTGGCCTTTTATATCCCTTTGCAAGGGGATGCACAGCCAATCATTGCAGGCCATTCTCCTGCCTTGCGCATGCGCGCAAGGCCAGAGACAGCCTGTCTGGGTCCCGGGCAGACACGCGGTCTATCCGGGTCTCTGCAGCCTTCCTGCAGCCTTCCTGAGCCTTGATGAATGACTCAGCAAGGCCCAGGACATAACACCCCTCCCCCCTTGGATTAAACAATAATTAAACATATTGTTTAACACTTTACACATAACACATCATGGCAGGCCGGTTGGCATGTTATACAGTCAACCTTTACTCCTTGCAACCCATTACCTTCAGTTCCCTGTTGTGTCCACGTACTTTCACTATTTGACAATATTCACACCGCAGTACTACAATTGTTTTTACTCCTCCAGATGGCAAGGACTAATAAACCTCCTGTATAGTAAACAGGGACCTTACATATTCTTTTAAATGCTTAGGAGGACCCTTAACCCGCTCTGATCTCCGTGGAGCCAGATTAGGTGCAGGTGTAGTCGTAGGTGTGGGATTAGGAATAGGTGCCTGGAGTGCCTGCTCCCGGTTTGCGCAAAACAAACCAGGACTTTGTCGCCCAGAAAACTCAGGGATTCCCCCTGACTGCTGACTGGCTGGATCCACCAAACCCAAACCAGAGTTCCTTGGTGGGATTGAGTTCCCCGAGTCCCTTGGTGGGGTGGAGTTCCCCAAAATTCCATTGGACTCCTCTTGGGAGCACTGTCCCTCGAGCCCAAGACCAGCAGCAGGAGTACCCTGAGTAGCCGATTTACGGCCATTTGCCCCTAGCCAGGGACCTCTGCCAGAGTCAGGAGCCGCCTCCATGGCAAGACCCCTGGAGTCTATGCCAGAGTCAGGAGCCGCCTCCACGGCAAGACCCCCACCTGGAACATGTGTAGGAACATTTGGATAAGCGCCCTTGTGGAGAGACTGTGGTCCACAATCGTAATTGGGGTCCCCCTCCCCCCCGAGAGCAGAGCCAGGAGCGGAAACGTGACCAGGGAGCCTCCAGCACAATTGGTCAATGTGGCGTCTAAGCACACGACCATCCTCCAAGGCTACTTCGTAGGACAGTGGCCCAGAGACCTTGCAGACTACAGCAGTTACCCAAAAATGTCCATGGCCATAGTTTCTGGCCCATACCGGATCACCCACTTGGAATCTCCTAAGTGCCCACGGTTGTGACACCTGTGAAGCCACCCGGTCTGGGTGCAATCTGTCCAGTTTTGTGATGAGTCTGCGACCCCAGCATAGTTCAGCTGGGCTCTTTCCTGTAGCAGTGCAAGGTGTGGTGTGGTGTGCAAGGAGAAAATCAGCTAACCTGTGATGCTAGGGTCCTTGAGTGATTCTCTTTAATGCCTCCTTGGTGGTACGCACCATGCGTTCAGCCTGACCGTTGGTGGCAGGGTGAAAAGGAGCAGACGTAGCATGCCGGATCATTTTGGCTTGAAGAAACGCCTGAAACTCAGAAGAGGTAAATTGGGGACCATTGTCTGAGACAAGGACTTCAGGAAGGCCATGGGAAGCGAAGATTCCTCTTAGCACCTGGATGGTCCTGGCAGTAGTAGTGGAGGATACAGGAACGACCTCTAGCCAATTGGAATGGCTATCCACGAGAAGGAAGAATTGCCCCTGAAAGGGCCCAGCATAGTCAATGTGTATGCGTGACCATGGATTGTGTGTCTCCTCCCACCTATGTACAGGGGCCTGGGGCATCTCAGGCCGTGACTGTTGGCACACTTGGCACCCCTGAACCTGGGCCTCGATGTCCTTATCAAGTCCAGGCCACCAAAGATGGCTATGCGCAAGAGCCTTCATCCTCACAATTCCCGGATGTCCCTCATGCAGAGAGCAAGACTCTAGTCCTCAATGAGGCCATGATGACTACCCTGCTACCCCACAGGATACACCCTTTGAACGTGGAAAACTCATGTTTCCTACGCCAGAAACTTTGGAAATTTGTACCAGGACACGTGTCAGGCCATCCTGACAACACCCATGTCAGCACGCGTGCAAGCGTGTGATCAGTGGCAGTTTCAGCAGCCACATCCCTAGCATTGAGGGGAGATTCAGGCAATTCCTGAATGGAAGGGGCGTTGTCTTACCTGAACGCCTTTTCTCAGCGTGATGAATGGAGAATCCACCAATGGGTTATCTTGGACCTCCTGCCCACTTAGACCAAAACAATCAAAGCTGCCACGCCTCTCTGGTTGAGGGCACGCCCCCAGTTTCGAAAGGGCGAAGCCAATGACTGTACGACGTGTTGGCTCCCAGACCCTAAACACTGGACCTGACTGCGTCCAAGGGATGGGTGTGGATTCTCCATTCATCACACTGAGAAAAGGCGTTCAGGTAAGACAACGCCCCTTCTCCAGCGTGAAAGAATGGAGAATCCACCAATGGGACTTACCAAAGCCCTACTGTCCCAATGGGAGGGGAGCAGACTGGGCCAGTGTCCCTGCCGCCGGCACCACCTGTTGCAGTACCCTGCGGCCAAAGGATGCCTCCGCCGAGGCAAACTTATCAAGGCGATAATGGCACACAAAAGGGGAAGGCGAGGACCATGTCGCCGCCCTGCAAATGTCCTCAATGCTGGCCTGTGTGGCCCATGCTGCTGAGGTAGCAGCACTGCGAATAGAATGGGCCGTCAAGTGACCTGGAACTGGTAAAGAAGATGTCTGATACGCTTTGGAAATACAGGCCCTAATCCACCTGCCAACGGTAGAGGAAGATACCTTCTTACCCTTGGAGGCCGGGTGGAAGGAAACAAAAAAAGGCCTCAGATCTACGAAAGGACTCCGTCCGCTTGACGCAACAGCGCAATGCCCTGCGAACATCGAGAGTGTGCCATTGCCTTTCCAAAGTATGAGACGGATTAGGACAAAAGTTCGGTAACACGATCTCCTGTGCCCTGTGGAAAATGGTGTTCACCTTAGGAACGCATGAGGGGTCCAGGCGTAGGACCACTCTGTCCGTGTGAAAGACACACAGGTTTTTTCTGACAGAAAGAGCTGCAAGCTCCGAGATGCGCCTAGCCGAGGTAACTGCAACCAAGAAAGCAACCTTAAGAGACAAGGACCTAAAAGTGCAGGACCTAAGGGGGTCAAAAGGCGCCTGAGTAAGGGCCTGAAAGACCCGGGGCAAATTCCAAGAGGGATATCTATGTACTACCGGCGGTCTACTGTTGGTGACCCCTTTTAGAAAGGATCGTACCTTGGGGTGATGGGCCAGTGGCTCTAAGGTGTCACAGGTAAACACCGTGGCTGGAGCCGAGATCAGTCGGCGAATAGTGTTGGGCGCCAAGCCTTTATCAACACCCTCCAACAAATAGTCTAATATCCGTGGAATGGTTACCTCTGAGATAGCTAAGTGATTGCTGTCACACCAACGGCAGAAATATCTCGAAGTGGAGTCATAAATGCGATTGGTCGCCGGTCTCCGGGAGGCCTGAATCATAGAAATCACTCCCGAGGAATAAGATTCTTGGGTCAAGGCCCTGCGTTCAAGTGCCAAGCGGCTAACTGCAGCCACTGAGGCTCCGGTTGTTGTATGGCCCCCTGCACTAGGCGAATCCGATTTGGAGGAATCCTCCATGGAGGGACCATGGAGAGGCTCACGAGGTCGGCAAACCACGGTCGTCTCGGCCAGTGCGGGGCAATGAATATGACCTCTGCCTGTTCCTGCAATACCTTCCTGATAACTGCTGGGATCAGAGGGAGAGGTGGGAAGGCATACAGTAGTCCCCCTGGCCAAGGGCTGCGAATAGCGTCCGTCCTCTCCGCCCCCGGAGAGGGGAACCTGGAACAGAACCTTTGAAGTTGGGAGTTCGCCGGAGAGGCGAATAAGTCTAGGACCGGCAACCCGAATCTGTCCGATATCTCCCTGAAGAGATCCGGATGTAGGCTCCATTCCGAATGGTCCACTGATGCCCGGCTTAAAAAATCCGCCTGACGGTTTGCCTTCCCTGAGATGTGTTCGGCTTTCAGGGAGAGGAGATTGCTTTCTGCCCAAGACCCCAATAACATGGCCTCGGCCATGAGAGATCGGGATCGGGTACCGCCCTGACGGTTCACATGGGCCTTTGCCGCCACGTTGTCCGTGAGGACTAGCACGTGCTGCCCCGCCACCTGGTTGCAGAGGTGGCGAAGGGCCAGATGAATGGCTCTCAGTTCCAGCCAGTTGATATTGTGTGCCAGATCTGCTCTGGACCACCGACCCTGAGCCAACTGAGATTGGAAATGGGCCCCCCAACCAAACAGACTGGCGTCTGTGGTCAATGTCAGCCTGCTGGGCTCCTTGAATAGTGACCCTTTTGCCACCTCTGGGGAGGCCCACCACAGAAGGGATCTTAGGGTCTGAAGGGGGACCCGTACCCTTTGGTTGGAAGAGCTTGTGCCCAGTCTTTGGAATGGGAGCAAGAACCATTGAAGGTGTCTGGAGTGTAGCCTGGCCCAAGGCACTATCTCTAGGCAAGATATCATCTTTCCCAGTAACTGGGAGAAGACAGCCAGTGTTGCTACACGCTCCCTGCGGATCTTGAGAACCATGTCTCGAATGTCGTCTTGTCTGTCTCGAGATAGATAGACCCGGCAAAGGTCTGTGTCTGTTATCGCGCCCAAGTGTAGTAGGCGTGTTGCGGGAGTCAATTGACTCTTGTGAAAGTTGACTGAGAAACCGTGACCCTGGAGGGTCCTTATGGTGAGGGCCAGTTCCGCTTGGGCGGCCAGAGCGGAGGACGACTGGATGAGAATGTCGTCCAGGTAACATTGGACGCGCACCGATACTAGTCGTAGGTGTGCGGCAAGTACCGCCAGGATCTTGGTGAAGACCCTGGGCGCTGGGGATAGGCCGAAGGGGAGGGCCCTGTACTGGTAATGATTGTTGGAATAACAAAACCGGAGATATTGCCGATGGTTTGGATGAATAGAAAGTCCCCCCGTCGTACGCTTGCCAAGATGGACCGAAGCGTCTGCATTTGAACTTTCGGTACGACAGGTGAGAGCTCAGGCCCTTGAGGTCTAGTATCGCCCTCCATCCCCCTGAGGCTTTTGGAACCACGAATAGGATGGAGTAAAAACCCTGTTTCAGCTGATCGACTGGAACCCGTTCAATGGCTCGTATGTGCAATAGATGCCGGATGGCCTCCCCCAGGAGGGTCTTCCTGACTGGCTTCCTGAGGAGGGGACAGGAAACAAGGCGCCAGGGTGGCCTGGCCACGGACTCCAGAGACAGCCCGTCCCTGATGGTGCTTAGCACCCAAGAGTCCGAGGTGGTGGTCTCCCATTGGTGGAGAAAGTAAGTTAGTCTGCCGCCTATGGGAGCTTCCCTCCCCGAGTCACCTGGATCTACGGAAGGGGCGGCCGCCTCTGCCTCGAAAGGGTCTCTTACCCTGAGCCTGCTGTCTGTATCTGTCCCTGTCCCTGGACCGGTCAAAAGAACGGTCCGAGCCTGCGGGAAATGGCCGGGCGACCTGTGCTGAGGCCGAATCTGATCCCGTCCGAAAGGGCTGCCGACGGGTGTACGGGGAGAAACGACGGCCTGGTCTCCTGGAAAGGTGGTAGAGAACCCTTCGTTTCTCCTTGTTTTCGACTCAGTAGGGGGTCAGGACCTCCCCAAAGAGGCGGGCACCGCGGTACGGGGCGGAAGCTACGCGCCATTTGTGTCTAGTCTCAGCCTTCCAATTTCTAAGCCATAGAAGCCTGCGTGCGGAGACGTTGGATGCGATGACCCGGGCAGAAAATCTTGCCGCCTGCAAGGACACGTCCGCCATGTACTGTGATGCGGCCATGAGCTTTATCAAGTCCTGGTGGACTCTTACCTCTTCCGGGGGAATTCTAGCCTGCAATTGGCGGAGCCACATAAGAGAGACCCTGGCGAAGAATGAGGCCGGGGTAGAAGCTCTTATAGACCAAGCTGAAGCTTGGTGTGTCCTGCGGAAAGAAGCCTCGGATTTTTTATCCTCAGGCTTCAACGCCTCCACCATATCTCCAGGTACCCTGGAATCAGAATATAAGGGTAGTAAGGATTCATCAACCTCAGGCACCTCCAGGGCCTCATTCAGAGCTGGTTCCGTGTCAAGCAGCCTGCAGTCTATTCCCCCAGTAGAAGGGGGGGAGCACCTGGGGCCTCCCATTGACCCCTAATGGATGTTTTTTTTTTTTTAATTATTATTATTATTATTATTATTATTATTATTATTATTATTATTATTATTATTATTATTATTATTATTATTATTATTATTATTATTATTATTATTTTTAAACATGGGGGGGCAAGGTATATGTTTGTGTAACACCACTGGTTCTAAAAGCAGCGGATCCGTGTCTTGGCCAGGAAGGTGTTCAGGCACCTGTTCAGGTACCGAAGGCTGAGCCGACTGTATCCTACCAGTCGCACATTTAGGGGACTTACGCTTTCCGTGTCCACTGGAGGTGGTAGCCTGTGGCTCGGTGTTATCTGCCATTGTAAAGCGAGAGTGTTCAGTGGGGTGCTGAAGCGTCTCGGTCTGCAAGAGATGCGGCTGTTCCCCACCTGAGTGGGACTTGCCTCCACGTGGATCAGTGATGGTCCGGCCCACCGGCAAGCGCAGACTCACACTTAGCGACGGCTGTCGCGGGTCACCAGCGATAATGAGACTGAGCGTGAGACCTACTTTGAGGCCAATGTCGCGCTTAGTGACGGGATCAACACGTGTCTCACTTAGTGACGGCAAGCTCAGTATTGACCGTTCACTAGATGCAGACTGTGGCAGCAGGCTATGACTGGCAAGGCCCATGTAAATGTGGCTTCTGGAGCCTTAGGGTCCTGAAGTCCCTGTTCCTCTTCAAAGAGGGAAAGGAGTTCCTGATAAGGACCAGTTGAAGGAGCCCCTTCTAAATCCCGCTCTGGTGACCATGGGGCCTGAGGCTCAGGTTGAGGGCCACAAGGGAGTGCCACCATTGTGGTAGGGGGCGGCTTAACCGTCTCCCCTACAGCCAGTTATTGCGCACGTGAGAACTGTCTCTCCAGGGCACGATGCCTACGATTGGCCTGTTTGTCGGCCGCCTTGGAGGCTGCTTTCTTTGGGCCGGCCTTGGCCTTGGCCTTGATTTTTGCGGCTGCCTCCTGACTAGAGGACTTACGCTTTCCGTGCCCACTGGAGGTGGAAGCCTGTGGCTCGGTGTTATCTGCCATTGTAAAGCGAGAGTTTTCAGTGGGGTGCTGAAGCGTCTCGGTCTGCAAGAGATGCGGCTGTTCCCCACCTGAGTGGGACTTGCCTCCACGTGGATCAGTGATGGTCCGGCCCACCGGCAAGCGCGGACTCACACTTAGCGACGGCTGTCGCGGGTCACCAGCGATGATGAGACTGAGCGTGAGACCTACTTTGAGGCCAATTTCGCGCTTAGTGACGGGATCAACACGTGTCTCACTTAGTGACGGCAAGCTCAGTATTGACCGTTCACTAGATGCAGACTATGGCAGCAGGCTATGACTGGCAATGCTCAATGGCTGTGATTGTGTTTAAAGACCTGGGACTCTCAGGCAATCTCTCATCCAAGTACTAACCAGGCACAATCCTTCTTAGCTTCTAAGATCAGTCAAGCTCAAGAAAATGCTGCCACCTGCTGAGGCTGGCTTGCATATACAATAAGAGGACCCCTATGTCCCTTGTGGCCTTTTGAGTCTATGTTTGAGTGAACTGAGATGGGCCAAGGGAAAACGAAAGTAGGCTGATCGGCCTCTTCTTAGTCAGGAGAAGGCCGGCCTGAAAGCTGGTGAGGTGGGAAGGTGAAACCGAAACTAATTCAGTCTGTGCTCCACGCGGTCCAAAAACGGAGGCCGCAACTCACAGGTAAATTTGGGCACCCTGGGACAGCTGGAGAATAGGGAGCAGCCCCCTTACATCCACAGCTCTCCCAAATTGACCCAGCACCTCACAGGCTTGTAATAAAGCAGCCGATCGGCCTAAATTTCCAAGGCTCTAAGCAGTCCGGAGAGGAGGGGAATGCACTCCCACCCCCAGGGGACACCCCCCAGAGAAGCCTAGAAGGCTAAACAAGCAAGGAGAAGTAGGAAAAAACCGATTGGGATCGGCAGCCGCGACGATCAGCTGTGGGGGGGGAACATAAATTCAACGAAAAGGCACTCACAACGAATAAAACCTTTTTTCCCTTCTAGAACAGCGCTGATCCCAGTGCTGTCCAGAGGAGAAAAAACAATGAAGAATCCACCAATGGAATAGTTTTAAATAAAGCCTCATTCTCAAATAGATTTAAATAAAGCCTGATTCTCAAAATAGTTTTAAATAAAACCTGATTTTCAAATCGCTGGGAGCCAAAACTACCACGTCTGTCTGGGCTGAAGACCAAAACGAAACTGGGGGCGTGCCCTCAACCAGAGAGGCGTGGCAGCTTTGATTGTTTTGGTCTAAGTGGGCAGGAGGTCCAAGATAACCCATTGGTGGATTCTCCATTCTTTCACGCTGGAGAAAGAATATGTACAGCCGGAGCAGGGTCTGCCTCTATTTGCTTTAGAGGTAACCTACTAAGGCCATCAGCGTGGCCCATCTCTGTCCCTGGTTTGTGAACCAGGGTGTAGTCATAAGCTGACAAGAATATTGACCACCTCAGCATTCTGGGGGAGATGATGGGTGGGGTTTGTTTGTTTGTTGTAAACAAACCCAGCAAAGGCTTGTGGTCAGTGTAGACTGTGAAATGGTGGCCATACAAGAAATCATGAAATATCTTGATGCCTGAGACTATTGCCAAGGCTTCTCTGTCAATCTGCACGTAATTACGCTCTGCAGATGAGAGAGTTCTGGAGTAATAGGCCACAGGGACCTGAGTCCCATCAGCCTTGAGATGACTTAACACTGCTCCTACCCCATAAGGGGAGGCATCACATGCGATGCACACAGGCAATTGCTCATTGAAATGCGCCAGGACCGCATTTGAAGATAGCAAGGCCTTGACTTCTTTAAAAGCCCTTTCATGGACGTTTGTCCATTTCCATGGAGTCTGCTTGTCCAAGAGCTGGTGTAACGGCTCAGCCACTGCAGCCTTGTGGGGGAGAAATGAATGATAAAAATTAAGTAGGCCCAGAAAAGCCTGGAGTTCAGCTTTTGACTGGGGACTGGGGCCATTTGAATGGCCTGAAATTTAGACTCTGCAGGGTGGATGACTTCAGCATCAATACGAAAACCTAGAAATTCGGTGGATGTTACACCTATCTTACATTTGTCTTGCTGTAACTTCAGCCCAGCTTGGCGGAAACGCAGCAAGACATCTCTCAGCCTTTCAGCTAAGTTCCCAGGTGACTCTCCTGCAATGAGGACGTCATCGAAATAAGGGCAGACTCCAGGAATACCATGGAGCGTTTGCTCCATCACCTCTTTGAAAATGCCAGGGGCTACATTGACCCCAAACTGCAACCTTTTTACCTTAAAAACCCCTCTGTGAGTAACTATAGTTTGGGCCTCAGCTGTTGCCTCATCAACAGGTAACTGTTGGTAGGCCTGAGCCAAATCAAGCTTAGCAAATACCTTTCCCCCCTTCAGTGAGGCCAGGATGTGGCTCACCACCGGCACTGGATATGCGTGCTGCTGGAAGGCTTTGTTTAGAGTGCATTTATAGTCCGCACAAATTCGGACTTCACCATTGGCTTTTAATGGTGTCAGTGTGGGGGTTTCCCATGGACTAGAATCCACAGGTTCAAGAATGCCTTGTTGGAGCAGTTTGTCCAACTCAGCATCTATTTTACTTTTGAGGGCAAAAGGCACCCTCCTTGGTTTAATCCTGATGGGTGTGATGGCTGGGTCTAACCTTAAAGCAATAGGAGGCCCCTTGTATGAGCCAAGCTCTGGGCTGAACACATCAGCAAACTCCTTACAGACTCCTGCAAGGCTGACAGTTTGTAGATGGTTAAGCCCAGTCACTTGGATCCCAAGTGCCTCGAAACAATCGAGTCCAATAAGACTCGTTCGATCACCCCCAACTACCACCACATCTAACAACCTATCAAATTCCTTACGCTGTACTTTAAGCGTGGCCTCCCCCTTCACACTGACTCGTGAATTCTGGAAGTCAGTGAGGATGAGATTGGAGGGCCTGAGTTTGACTCGTGAGCCACTCCTGGAACAAACCTTCTTAAATGTGTCAGCAGAAATAATAGAAAGAGCGGACCCTGTGTCCAGCTCCATGGCCAGGGGAACTCCCTGCAACTTTACATCAATGCGAAACTTTTTCTTAAGGGGCCGATGAATCCCAGTGTTGAATACCCCCCTACGGGATGCGCAGAAACCCACCCTGTGTTGGCTGGGGACCTTGGTACCTTTCAGAGGCAACTCTTCGGGGGACCTGTTTTTCTGGCAACCCAAGCAGGCTGATGCGATGTGGCCTTGCCTGCCACATGCCCGGCAAACAGCAGGACGAAAATGGCAGTCGGCTCTCCTGTGGCGACCCCCACAGCCGAAACACCGAAGGGATGCAGGCGTCTTCCCTCTGCGTTCTTGCAGTCTTCTCTCTGCTGACTGTTGAAGTCTGTCCACCTCTTCTTCCTCGGATTCTTCTCTGGAGGCCTCTCGCACGACTTCCTGATGGACGGGGACTGCTGCTGGAGGGTTCTTGGTCAACCACAAGGCCTTTACCGCGCCGCCGGCTGCTTCTTCAGCTGCAACTTCTCTCAGGGCATCTTGGAACGAAACATCGGCTCTAGCAAACAACTTTTGTTGCATGTCGCGGCTTCGCAATCCGCAGACGAGTCGATCTCGGAGCCTCTCTTCCAAGTCTTGGAACGCACATGGCCTAGCAGCCTGCCTCAGAGCCGCGACGAAGTCCGCAGCTGATTCTCCTGGCTGCTGATCCCGCTGCTCGAATTGGTGCCTCCAAGCTATTACAGAAAGCTTGGGCTCAAAATGCTCACGCAGCATTTTCTTTAGATCCGAATAGGCGATCGACTCCAATGGTGCTGGGGCTACGAGGTTCTGAGCAATGTCAAAAGTCTCTTGTCCACAGACACACAGCAGAGTAGCAGCTTTCAATTCGTCTTCTTGGATCTTATTCACCCTGAAGTAGTTCTCGACGCGAGCTACGTAAGAGCTCCATCGTTCTGGGTGCGAAGTATCGAACTCGACAAGACGGCCCAGCTTGGACATCGTAGTGACCGATAGCCTCTTTGACGTCTCTCGCTGCAAGGAAGGAGAAGGGGTCCCACGAAGCCAAGCCCACCTCCAGCGTATTCGTACTGGCAGGCGGTTGCTTCTTCTGGACGCCGCGCTTCTCTTCGCTTCAGGCCTTCAGGTGAGTTGGCCCTAGCTTCTTCTTCCTTAGCTTCCTTTGCGGCGAATCCCATCCTCATTGCCAATGTTCTGTTCTTGCAAAGAGGACATCGAGACGAGGCTGGTTCACAACAAAGATCTCTTTATTGAAACACGCTCACAGAACAGAAGCAAGAACACAATGGCCACTGGCCTTTTATATCCCCTTGCAAGGGGATGCACATCCAATCATTGCAGGCCATTCTCCCGCCTTGCGCATGCGCGCAAGGCTGGAGACAGCCTGTCTGGGTCCCAGGCAGACACGTGGTCTGTCCGGGTCTCTGCAGCCTTCCTGAGCCTTGCTGAATGACTCAGCAAGGCCCAGGACATAACAGTGACCATGGCTCTAGAGGGGGCGGCAGCTGAGTGGATGGTGAACCTGCATGATGAAGATGCTCCAGAACTACGGAACTTCAACCACTTTATGGCAGCCCTGAGAAGGAGATTCGAAGACCTCTTGGCTGATCAGAAGGCCAGAGAAAGCATAAAAACGGTGAGGCAGGGACGTCACCCCGTAGCAGAATACACGGAGGAGTTCTGAGCTCTAGCCAGCTGACTCAACTGGCCGGAACAAGGTCTTGTGGGTCACTTTAAAGACGGACTGAATGATGACCTCTATTATGCCTGCATTCCCTGGGGGGATCCTGATCGGCTCCATGACTGGTACATCCTAGTTGAAGAAGCTGAGATTGACCAGGCCCAAAGACAATGATGCCTGGGAAGATCCTGGGGACGATCTCCAGTGAAGGGAGCCAGGGAGCCGCCGAAACAAACCCCCACCACTCCGAGACCATCAGGCTACTTCAAATGCAGGAAAGACACCGCGCCGCCGAGTGTCGCTCAAAGACCCCAGTCTGGAAACCTGACCAAGTTGCAGGGGAGGAGCCCGGGAAAACCCCACAGAAACTGAAGGAAATGGCCATGAAAAGTGTGGAGGTTGTCGAGGTCCTAACCCAATCAAAGTATGTGGGAGGAACTCCAACCTGGACCAGAAAGCCCCCAGAGTCCTCAGAAGACAGCTTGGAGGACAAACCCCTGGTAAGTGAACCCATCGCACTTCTCACCAGAACCGTAGAACTGTTTAGTCCAGGGATGCCGGAAACAATTGCATTAAGAGCCCTGATAGACTCCGGCTGCATTTGCTGCCTCATAAGCCCAACCCTGGTGGGGAACTTAGGAATCCCGGTGAGGAGGCTGAAGAAGCCTATTTCATTCAGCCAGTTAGATGGGTCCATCGCAGGGGAATCCCAGCCACCCTCGCCATGCAGCCCATCCAGCTTACTATAGGGGACCACGTAGAGATACTAACATTTGTGGTGACCCCTGGAATGGAGTGCCTGCTTATACTAGGCATGGTGTGGCTAACGAAATGGAACCCGAGAGTAGATTGGAGGACTGGAGAGTTAAGGTTCCCAAAAGAGAAGCTTGACACAAAGGGAGAAAACCAAGTGAAAGGGGGGGGAAGGCCTGGAAAGCGCAGCAGCGGTGAGCGAGGGGGAAATTGAAGGCATACCAGAAGAGTATTGGAATTTAGCTGAAATGTTCAGCGAAGAAAGGTCTGATGAATTACCCCCCCAATGGCCCACAGACTGTGCTATTGAAATTTTACTGGGGGCAAAACTACCCAAACCCAAACTGTATTTCATGACCCCTTGGGAGTTGGAGGAATTACAAAAAATTATAGAAAAGAATTTGGTGAGGGGGTTTATCCAACCAGCAAAACCAAAAACAGCAGCCCCTGTGCTATTTCGTGAAAAGAAAGATGGGTTGCTTCATCTATGTGTGGATTATAGATCTCTCAACACAATGAATGAGAGTAACCCCTACCCACTCCCTTTGATGAAAGACATGCTGGCACATTTGGCAAAAGGAAAGATCTTCTCAAAACTGGACTTGAGGGAGGCTTATTATCGAGTCCTTGTCTTGTCCTTGTCTTTATTATTACAGCCATAGGCCAACACATAAATTAAACATTCAAATAAAACAAACCTAAACAGAACCGAACACAAGAAGACATAGCAATATATTACAAATTAATGATGTAATCAATGGGTGACCAAGGTCTGCCTAGTTTTACAGAAAGTATAACAAAACCTAGCTACCTTCAGAAAAACTGAATCATACTGACCTTATAATAAAAATACATTGAATATAGTCTAATGCTAGATAAAAACATGTAATAAAATTAATTATTAAAGATTATTAAAAAGATCTAAAATATTTATTTATGTTTCTGGTGAATACCCAATGCTGCTGCACAGAATCTAGCCACCTGCGCTGTGATCACTGCCTGCTCGTCCTTAAGCAGCCACTGGAGATAAATACTTTCTGAACAACCAGGATACCTATCAATTATGGGGAGGATATGGTTTTTTCGAATAGCTCTGTAGAAGGAACATCCAAGGAGTATGTGTCCAATGGTCTCTACCATTAAGGAGGGGGATGAGGGGAAAACAGCATTCAATTGCCCATTAGGCTGTTTCCAATTTAGAGTCCTGCCATTCGGATTACAAGGAGTACCTGCAGTTTTCATGAAACTAATAAATGAGGTGCTCCAGGAGCATCTTTATAAAGGGGTGCTTGTCTACTTGGATGATATCCTAATATTCTCAGAGCGGTGCTAAATAAACTGTAAGCAGTCCGCTTGTATGCCAAACTGTCTTAAGTGTGAGTTCCACGAAGACAGAATCGATTACTTGGGATATCCCATCTCTTCGAACGGCATAAAGATGGACCCCAAAAAGGTCTGGGCAGTGCTAGAGTGGGCTCTGCCCCGCACTTGGAGACAGCTGCAAAGCTTCCTGGGGTTTGCAAATTTTTACTGCCAGTTCATCCCATCTTTCGCTCAGTGCCTACTAAAAACTAATGGGGAGGGGAAACCGAAGCCCAGCCCACCTTTAAAGTGGACTGTGGAATGCCAAACCGTTTTTGAGAAATTGAAAAGACTATTTTAAGCAGAACCAGTGCTAAAACACCCAGTGGGGGCGGTGTTATTTCAAGAGAATAATGAAAGAAAATTGCAACCCTGTGCCACACCAGTCACTACTCATGCACAGGCAAAACCCCCAAAACCATTAGCAAACCAGGCAGGGATGGAATTTAGACAAGGAATGTGCGCCTGGCCATCTGGCTTATCTCTGGCTTCAGAAGACTAGATGCAAGGACCTAACAACAGCTTCACCGCCTTGGGAACAGCGCCTTATCAGCCTCGTTCCCACAGCAGATTCATCACCTGGGGATTGGCCCATTTGAACTGACCAGATGGACTATTGGAGTGGGGTTTGCCTTTTGCCCTTTTAACCTATTGATTCGCGGGGGAACCCCTCGGATCCTGCCTTCTATGCCTGCTGTCAACTTCTCTTAATAAAAGTTCCTTTTGGGATGAAGTCATTCCAAGAGTTCTGCTTTCTTGGGAAGAGGTTTTGAAGTGGGTCCTTACAAGAGGTTCTCAAAACACAATGTTTTTAAAGAA
Source organism: Azemiops feae (assembly GCA_023970755.1). NCBI lineage: Eukaryota > Metazoa > Chordata > Lepidosauria > Squamata > Viperidae > Azemiops > Azemiops feae. The sequence goes on along the minus strand of JALGBA010002234.1, from coordinate 80,647 downwards.
ATGTCTTGAGAGTGATAAAATAAACTTCTTTAAGAAATACTTTTAATAAATGCATATTGACTGATAAATATTACATAGCTTCAAGAGTAACAATGTTTTGCTCCTTTTAGTTTGAAAACATCCAAGCTAAGTTATATGAGCTTATTTTTCAATATTTACAAATGCAATGAGTTCCAGTGGTATTACGAAGCATGCAAAACCTATGGCTCTCTTAATCATTCTGTGTTAACATATCCATTTTTTACGATGCTCTGAGACAAAGGTTTACTCATCTTTCTGATGATCATTACAACAATATAAATCACATGATATTCATTTGATATTCAACTATTTTTCTTCTTGTCTCCCATAAATCTAATTCTTTTCATCTCAAGTGAAATGCTTGTGCTGAAATATTGATTATAAAAACCATATTCACACTGATGAGATCCAGTTTGATGTAATGGTTAAGGCATAAAGCTAGAAATTGAGAATGCTGCCTTAAGAACACAGTCAGTAGGGTGACCAACTTGTCACTCTCTCTCAGCTGTAGAAAGCAGGTAATGGCAAACCACTTCTGAAATCTAGGCAAGAAAACTGCAATCACCAGGAGTCAACACAGACTCAAAGGAACAAAGAAGAAATATCACACCGATTGCTTTCAGTTTCTGAGTAACTCTGTAAACTACCCTGTAAAAAATCTCACCAGAACACTTTATGGCAGAGTTCGCCAACCTTTCTGGCTTTGTGGACTGGTTGAAGGGGGGGGTTCCATGAGAGTGGTGGGCAAGTGTGCATGCACAATGCAAGCGGCAGTCACGCACGTGTGCACATGTTTGACTGCTGCTCACGCAAGTGGGGACCCACCACTTTTACAGCCTGGTTCCAAATAGCTCAAGGTCCAGTAGTGGGCCCCGGCTTTATGGCAATAACTCAACATGACTCTGATATGGATACTAACAGCAGACCCTCCAGACTGGATGGTAGCTTACAAGCTACTGGAGAAGAGCAAGAGCTAACTTTTAGTACTCAGGGTTTTTATTATGTTCCTGGAGGAAAGCCTTCAGGAAGCCCAACAATTGATGGTGTCCATGACAAAAGAGGTCACCTACACTGTACAAAGTTATATTAAATTGGAACATGGGATGTTAAAGGCATGTCTCTTGGGAAACTCGAAATTGTAAAAAGAGAAATGATTAGAGCTAACATAGACATCTTTGACAGTGGGTGAATTCAAATCAGATGATTTTATGATTTATTTTTCTGGAAACAATATCATCAGACCAAAAGGAGTTGTATTCTGCATAAGCAAACAAGTGACTAAATATATTGAGAATCACACAGCATGCAATGATTGCATAATATCTATCCAAATTCAAGGCAAGCCACTTAACATCATCATGCTACAAATCTACGCTCCCACTGTAGACTCAAATGATGATGAAACTGAACTTTTTTATAGTGACCTTTAATGTGCTCCCAAGGAAATACTGAAGAAAGGATCTTTTATATATTATGGGTGATTTCAGGGCAAAGATAGGCCAAGGAGAAGTTGCTAGAGTAATAGGGAAGTTTGGGCTAGGTGAATGGAATGAAGCTGGCAATCACCTAATACAATTTTGCCAGAAAAATCATCTCAGCATAATGAACACATGGCTTATACATATGGACAGCACCAAATAGACAATATCAAAATTAAAAGATATACTTCATTTTATGTCAACAATGCTGGGAAGGTTCAGTTGCATCTGTTAAGACACTTCCTGGTGCCAATTGTAGCTCAGACCATCAGCTATTATTGGCTAAATTAAAGCTCAAACTGTGCGAAGTGAAAAAAGTAATGCCCTCCCAAAATTCAATGTGAACAACATCTCACCTATATATGCCATAGAAATTAAGAATGAGCTTGAGCCATTGAATTTAAAAGAGAAAGACCCAAATGAATAGTGGTGAGAGATCCAAGGTAACATCATGGAAATTGCTGAAAAGTATGCGTCACGCCAAAAACCAAAGAGAACAAACAAGTGGCTATCTGATGATGCCATCAAAATAGCTGATCAGCAAAGGGCAGCCAAAGCCAAAGGGAATAAGATGAAGTTAAAAAGCTGAATGCAACTTTCCAACATGAAGCCAGGAAAGAGAAAAATAGGCAGTGGGAGGAGCAGTATCAACATCTGGAAGACATTAATAGGAAGGGACATACTAAGGTCATGTTTGCCATAATGAAAATGATGGTGATCCATCTTTTCAATATAGCAACGAACAGTCAGGCACATCAAGTCACTGCACACTGATCAGGAGGCAACAGTGAGAACACCTTATGGCGACACAGATTGGGTTAGAATCAGTAAGGGAGTTATACAGAATGTATTTTATTGCCTTTTTATTCAATTTGAATGCTGAAGTGATCATGTGGAAATTAGATCTCGAACTGCCTGATGTTGGAGTGAAGATTTGGGAGGAACCATAAATAATGTGACGTATGCAGATGACACAACTCTGGAAAGACCTGGAAAAAACTATCTGGAAATAGAAAATCAAGGATGAAAGTGAAAAAGTAGGATTAAGTCTTAACATCAGGAAAACAATTACAAAGTTGCAGATGGACATGAGCTGTTTAAAATCAACAAGGAGGAAATCAAATTAGTTTGAGAATTTATCTTCCATGGATCCAAAATTGTTCATAATGGCAACTCTACTCCTGAAATCAAACTCAGGATAACCCTAGGCTACACTGCAATGGTTAACATGAAAAGCAGAAATATTGATATAAATACAAAAAAGCAGACTAGTTAGAACAATAATCTTCCCTATAATTATGTATGGGTATGAGAGTTGGACACTAATAATGGCTGATCGTAGAAGAATGGATGTCTTTGAACTATGGTGCTGGTGTAAATTATTATCTATACCACAGGCAGCCAGAGTAACTAACAGAGAGGAGTTAAATCATATTAAACCAGGCATATCACTAGAAGCTAAAATCATAAGACTATGTCTGATTTACTTTGGCCACGTCATACGTACAAATTCATCACAGAAGACAATGATGCTAGGAATGGTTAGTGGAACAAGAAGAGGGGGCAAGCAAAGAACATGCTGGTTTGGTAACATCAAATCTGATACAAAATTGAACATCCAACAATTGAAAGAAGCTGTGTTTGCCAGGGTAGCATGGAGAGTACTTGCCTATAAAGTCACAAGAGTCAGGCACAACTAAATGTTAAAACAATAATACAGATAGTACTCAATTTATGAACACAATGGGGACTAGACTTTCCATTGTAAATCACTGTGGTCATAAGTCAAGTTGGACTTGATTTTATGACAATTTTTACAATGGTTGTTAAGCATTAAGCAAATCACCACAGTTATTAAGAAAATCTAGTTTCCCCAAAGGTCGCAAATTGCAATCATGTGACCACCAGATGTTACAACTGGCTGTAAATATGAGTCAGTTGCCAAGTGCCCAAACTGTGATCATATGATCATGGAGGTGGTGCAGTGATCATAAGTGTAAGATTGTAAGTCACTTTTTCCAAGGCCATTGTATCTCTGAAATATTGTTAAATGATTGATCGTACATCAAGGACTACCTGTACTGGACTCTTGGATCCAGGTCGAAATAGAAGATCTGCATTAAATCAGGTTTAATTTAGTATCACATACTGAAAAACAATAGAGACCAGCATAAAGTCTCTTTATTCAAAAGGAAAAAAAAGTTGGAAGAAATTGTTAAGAAGGAAGGTATCCTCTGTTAAGTTGACTATCCTCTTAACTTTCCTTAGTAGTTACTATCCTACCACCATCCCATTTCTTAATAAAATTAAGAAGAAAGGATTTAATGTTGTAATTTATTCTTTATTCTACAGGAAAATTGTATAGAAGAAAATATATTGTATATGATTATACCGATTGTTTGTGATTTCCAAATACAGAATAAACTTTGAATATGTTCAACTAGATGCAGCTCCACTTCATTAAAATTTCAACAGAAAAATGGGATCAGGGCATCAGATTCTGAAATCTAAAAAAAACCCAAAAAAACCCACTCTAAAACATAATGTGCATTACAGATACTCCTCAACTTACAATCACAATTAGAAAGAGAATTTTTATTGCTAAGCAATATGATTGTTAAATGAGTTGTCACATGATCATGCCTGATTTTACAACTATTTTGCCATGGTCATTAAGCACATCACATTATTCATTAAGTGAATCCAGCTTCCCCATCGATTTTAATTGTCAGAAGCTGTCTGGAAAGGTTGTAAATGAAAATCACGTGAATCCAGGATGCTATGACCATCACAAATATATGCCAATTGCCAAGCACCCAAATCGCAAGCACATGATCACATGAATGTTACAAAGGTCACTAAGTGCAAGAACCGGCCACGAGTCATTACTTTAATGGTCACTAAACAAATGATCATAAGCCAAGAACTATCTTTATAGATTTCACACATAATGACACATGCACAATTATAATTATCTGAGCTAAAGTTGAAATTTTTTTGCTAATATTCTTGCTTTTAGTGAAAAATGAAAATTGGAAAAACAAATCTTTCAAAGACTGTAATGAAAAGGATGTAGAAAAACAATGAATAAATAATAGAGTAGAGACTAGAGTAGTACATTTTATTTTTGAAGAGGTCATTATAATATTAATCATTCCAAAAGTATGGGGAGACTTCTGTGATTTCCCTGAATCACAGAATAGCATTTGAATAGCATTCTCCCTGAATTCTCTATGGTCCTGACTTGGTTACCCTTTATATATATATTTTGATATATTTTATTGATGATTTCTTTTTTTCCCCCACTCAATAAGTGGTGAACAGTGTGTTGTCTGGGTTACATTTGTAAAAGAATCATTAACAATTAATTTCTATAATCCATATTCCACATATTAATTTTAGTTGGTTTCTTCTTTCTCCAAAATAACCTCTTTTGCAAGCATTGGGTTAATACAATTCTTATTATTTTGATAAATAACAATTAAATGTATATTTTTTTCCAATATTCCTAAAAATAATAATCATATTAGTATAATATTTCTTTTCTATTCAATCATTCTGATTACCTCATCATAAATCCTGTTACAATCCTTATTTTAGTTTATTTCTCCCACCAAATTCTAGATATTCTTGCTGGTGGAGATTTTCTCAAGAGTTAATTACATTTACATTTAAAAATTTAACTCTATTTTTTCCATATAAGCCATCTCATACTTTTACATTTCTTAAGAAATAGATAAAACAATGAAAAGAGAAAAAAAAGAAAAAAGAGAAAGGAAAACAAGAGTAAAGAAACATAAGAAATAACATACTATTTAAAATATCTATCGCTCCTAGGCTAATATATATTTATTTCCTTGATTTATTTTTTTTTAACCATAATTAAGAATATATTTGATCTTTAATCTTTAAACATTCCATTCAATACATCTAGTTATCTAGTCTTTTAACTCTTACTCAAAACATTTTTTTTAATTTTCTTAGATTCAGTCACATTTAAATATCTAAAAAATTTCCTTTATTTGAATCATTTCAACTTTTTTATGTTACTCATAGCAAGAAAAAGAACACAAGAAAAAAAAGCATACTATATTGTTTAGAGAATTCATCCCTCTTAAAATAATATATTCCAAAAATTTTCTCTTTCTTTAACCATATTCAAACAAATGTTTCTTTTTTAAGTATTCTCTCTGGTAGGTCCCATCATCTATTTTCTTGGTTTCCATCTTAATCTTTTTCCTTTGCCCAATATCTTTCTTTTTGTTGTTGTTGAATAAATCAACTTTATTACTAATTTTATTTTATTTATTTTTTTTATAAATAATTTTTATTACCATTTTCCTTTATACAACTCTAATACATATTCAGCAGACTGTGTCATTTTTATATACTTCGGATCAGCATTCTATACAATATATACACTATATACATTCAATATCTAACCACACAGTAGCCTTATGTATATTTCCAATTTTTGTTTCTATTATCTATCCAAGTATACCATTTTTCCCAAACCGCGTAAAATTACGAATCGTCTTTTTCTTTTAGTTCTAGCGTGAGTTTATCCATTTCGGCACATTCATATATCTTCTGAATGATCAATCCCTCTGGTGGTATATTGCGTTCCTTCCAATATTGCGCGAACGCAATTCTTGCCGCAGTTAATATGTGTAAAATCAAATATCTTATTTTCCTGTCAAATTTCTTTTTAAGTATTCCCAGGAGAAATGTTTCCGGGTTTAGTTCTATTTGGCATTTTGTTAACTCTTGTAGCCACCCTTGTATCTTAGTCCAATACTTTTTCGGTTCAGGACACAGCCACCAAGCATGAAAGAAGGTACCTTGATGATGATTACATTTCCAACATTTTGGGCTTTGATTCGGATACATTTTCGCCAGCGTTGCTGGAGTTAGGTGCCAACGATATAGCATTTTATACTGATTTTCCTTATATGCAGCAGATTTTGTTATGGTATAATTTTTGTTCCAAATTCTTTCCCAATCTTCTAATTCTATATTGTGCCCTATGTTTTTTGCCCATGCGATCATCGGTTCTTTCACCACCTCCTCTACTCTATCAAATTCTAATAAATAATTGTATATTTTGGATATTAATTTTCCTTCGGGGCCTATCTTTCTTAATATCTTTCTTAATCAATATCTTTCTTAATCAGTGTATTTTGTTCAATCAAAAGGTTTTTCCGTTATGTTCATAAATGTTGCTGTAAATATAAAAGGTAAGTCAGTATCTTTGTTAGAGACTTTGCCCACTGCTTTTTATTAGGAATCTTTTTCCTTCTTTTTCTCTCTGCTTCTCTTGTCGCCTTTTGTCTCTCTGGTTCTGGTATTTTTCTTAATATTTCTGTAGAATGTTTTATCCAGTCTTTTTTCTTGTCCTCAAATTTATTTTGCAGTGTTGAAAAATCTAGTATTTCTTGTAAAAAAATTTCCACTTGGATTAGATCATACTCCTTTGTTTTGTAGAATTCCATCTTCAAGTCTCTATCCTCTATCCAGTTCCTGCACGCAGCGAAGCAGTTGAGACTCAGGACTCCGAGCTCTCCAGCTGAGTTTCTTCCTGTTAGGGGACCCTAAATGGGCCAGAAGCCGCCCCAGAGAGGTGGCTATGAAGAAGGAAGTCCCAGGGACCTAGGAGAGATGGCGGTCGACCCGATCGGTCCAGGAGAAGCCTTCCAGAAACCAACAGGAGAAAGGCTGGATTAACTTCAGAATCCAGCCCCAGCTGCAAGCAACAGAAGTCAAAAGCACTAATTTAAGCTGATCGTAAACAGTGTGTTTGAATCTGGGTAAGAACATTTATTTTCTCTACCCTACCTACTTTCCTGAAGGGGAGAAACTCCCAAGAAGCAAAAAAAAAACCCTCCGAAAGTGAAGAAAGGGGGGGTTGCCCCCACCCTTTTGCTATCGGAAGCAGCTATCTTAACCTTTCATGGAGGAATAAAATCCGAAAAATGAACCAGTGAGGACACCTACTGGTGGATGAGGATTATGACAGTCAAGGTAAAACCAGGGGGGAGGGGGAATTAATCTTTCCTGTGACCTTCAAAGTTATAACAAAGTACAGCTGTGTAGATACAGTGAGACTTGCAAACCTGAGGGAACAAAAAGAGAATAACAACAATTCTGACTCCAAAGCTATTTCCAAAGCAGGACTTTTGGTCATCATGGAAAATCAGAGATTTATAGGAAATACCTATCAAGAAAAAATGGATATTTTCCAAGAGACATATGTAAAGCTGCAACTAATTCAAAGAACAATGATATCAAATCACAAAGAAACTCAGAATAACTTTGAAAATATAAGTCAACTTATTTCCAATTTAAGCTTATACCAAAAAAATCCTCAGGAAAATACAGCAGAGAAGGAACAGACAAAACAGATGACTGAACTTTGTTATCCTTTAGAAGACATGAAGACCTGCTCTTCTTAGCAGGTCCTGATGCATGTAATGTGTAAGCCTGCTTTTTACTTTGGTGTATCTGTATCTGCAACAGAGGGTATCTATCTCCGGACCAGATCAGATGGAAAACTCTTTAATCTCTCTAGATTGAGAGCAAAGTCTAAAGTCCAGCTGAAATGCCTACGGGATTTCCTCTTCGCTGACGATGCTGCCGTTACTGCTCACTCTGCCGAACACCTTCAACAGCTTATGGACTGTTTTAGTAAGGCCTGCCAAGACTTTGGTCTAACAATCAGCCTGAAAAAAACACAAGTCATGGGTCAGGATGTGGATCCACCTTCCTGTATTACAATCTCTGCACAGGAACTGGAGGTTGTCCATGACTTTGTGTACCTCGGCTCAACTATCTCTGACACTCTCTCTTTAGATACTGAGCTGAATAAACATATTGGTAAAGCGGCCACCACATTTTCCAGACTTACAAAGAGAGTATGGCTTAATAAGAAGTTCACAGAACATACAAAGATCCAGGTCTATAGAACCTGCGTCTTGAGCACACTCTTGTACTGTAGTGAGTCTTGGACTCTTCACGTACGGCAGAAGAGAAAGCTGAACACTTTTCATATGCGCTGTCTCCGACGTATTCTCGGCATCACCTGGCATGACAAAGTCCCAAATAGCGCAGTCCTGGAATGTGCTGGAATCTCTAGCATGTATACACTATTGAAACAGCGACACCTACGCTGGCTTGGGCATGTCATGACAATGGCTGATGGTCGGATTCCAAAAGATCTCCTGTATGGAGAACTAGTGCAGGGAAAGCACCCCAAAGGGAGACATGAGCTGTGATATAAGGATATCTGCAAGAGGGACCTAAAGGCCTTGGGAATGGACATTAACAGCTGGGAATCCTTGACCTCTGATCGTTCAGCCTGGAGGCTAAAGACGCAGCATGGCCTTCTCCAATTTGAAGAGACACTTGTGCGACAGGCTGAGGCAAAGAGGCAGTCCCGGAACCAGCGAAATCTGGGGGCTGGACAGGGGACAGATTGTATCTGCCCTCAGTGTGGAAGGGACTGCCATTCTCGAATTGGCCTTTTTAGCCACACCAGATGCTACCTTAGGACCTCTTTCCAGAGCACGATACCATAGTCTCTCGAGACTGAAGGATGCCAATGGAATCTGTCAAATGTTGCATAATTGTTGTACAGTTGCTTCAACATGGTTTGTGTGTATTTGTATGTGTATGCATGTGTTATATTTTGGGTTTTATTTCTCCTTAATCACTGTTTATAGCTGACGACTATGCTATTCTGTGCACTTCCTAAAGTTAGTACAGTGAGTGAGGTGGCCCATAAATCAATTAACTATAGCATATGGCAGGTGAAGGGAAAAATATCGGATGATTGCCACATTGCTTAGCCGTGCATGAATAGCAAACTACTATGCAGTCTTTTTAAACTCTTGAAGGTCATCATTTTTTGGATGAAAATTATTAGTGATCTACAGGAAATATGTTTTCCTCATAACCCTTGTTTATATTTTTCAATCAACTGAGTCTGTCCACTGGATTTGCTTTTGGCATTTGATTGTTCAATTTATTTTTAGTTTACATTTCTATACATAGTTACATGAATATAGTCCACAGGACTCTGGGGGACTTACAGAAATGTTTCATCATAACACTGAATTGCAACTGTAAGTAGAAGCAAAATAATAAGAACATACCCAAAAGAAGACAAACATTACATAGCTTCTATTCCCCGAAAATGAGATTGAAGAAAAGTGAAAGCCCTATGAATAGAAAATGTAAGAATTCTTACAGAAAGCACCAAAAATGCATCAATGCAAAGAGACCACACTATTAGAATGAGGCAGCATGCAATTGTCAAAAAGATTTAATAGAACCAAAAGTGAAAGAAATTATGTTCTCCTTCAATGTATCATCTGCATCTTACTGAGCATTTTCTACAGTAGCAATTACTCAAATTAACTGATTGTTTTCAAAGAAAAGGAATGAGAAAGTCTTGTGTAGCATAACAATCCTAAAACATTTTTGATTATAACATTATTCTGTATTTGGATATATTGATGGGTAACATTCAATTAAAAAATCCTTTTTCAATAGTTATATATATTCCATTTATCAGAGATGCTTTTCTTTACACTTTAAAAGAGTGGGTGTGAGATTTCCAAATTTATGTTAAGAAGTTACACTATTTCATTGGCTTTTTAAACAGAAAGATTCTTGTCCTGACTTTTATAGCACAGGTGTTATTAATAGAGAGCAAAGGTTTTGTTTATAATGAAGTATCTTCTGTGGTTTGGAGCTGAAGAGAGATATTTTTAAAGTTTTCATTTCTGATTAATTTGCTGGGGAAGAGCAATTCAGCACATGGCAATATGACATTTAAATTAATAAAGTGGAAATCTTGAAAGTGCCTGGCACCCTTTGTTATTTATACAGTATATTCCAAATGTAGTTTCTGTTCCCAGAGTGCAAAGTCTTTGAAAGAGATGCTTCACAAAGTATATTAAAGGAGCATAGTATTCCTTTAGGTATTAAATAGCATAAGCCTATGGTAGCAAGGTTTTCCCCAGATGTCTGGAGGGTGTATATTAGCCCTACACAACGCTTCAAATACAGTTCTAAAAAGATACACAACAAAGAAGTTGTGTAGGGCTTCAAACAGACTACCTTTTCTAAATCAAATCTGATGTGTTGCATGCTTGATGATCATGCAACACATCACATCACCTATGATCAGCAACGCTGCTTTTCACTGAAGATAATCCCATTTCCCCTTCCACTTCTGGGCTTTTGCATTACACAGAAATAAAATGTCATTGCTTAATGAAGGTGGAATTAAAAACAATGCAACTCTTAGGAGCTACTGGACTTTGTTGGTAAACTTGGGGGAAATGTCATGGGGACCAGTATATATGCAGATAATAGGGGAAAACTTTCAAAGTAACTGTGTCACAGCTCCTTTAATGCTTTGAGAAGAGATACATCAGGTATCCCAATGTGCTTTACAAAGCATCTCATTCAAACATTTTTCAGAGTCTTCATTTTTATATTACAAATGTATAATATTGATCACTTAATTTGATGTTCTACTTGAATAAAAAAGTGGGGGCAAAAAATAAGGATGAACTTTTGTAACTAGAAGGGAATTGACTGTTGGAAAATGATATGTGTAAGAAAAGCTGACATCTTAAAAGACAACCAGCCAGGTAGCTAAACAACTTTCTTACTTTTATGACAGGAAACAAATGCATTTTTATTGAAAGCTGTCTCTTATCCAGGGATAGGTACAATAGGTAGGTACAAAAAATTCAATGCTTTAGCAAGCAGACTATCGTCCGGGTACAAATATTAAATAACAATAGTTAATATAATACTAAACAATTGTAATCACTAATGCTAACTATAATCATAGAATTAAAGCTTAATAAGTAAATATCATTCATCCTGTTACACTTCACAATCTTTTTTGCTCTAACATAATGCTAGCCATTGATAAAAATTTTCCCATGTTCTAAAATACACTAAATCCTCTTTCTCTTTAATCTCTAAAGTTAATCTATCCATTTCTGCACATTCTAAAATTTTCATAATTATAATCTGGTCAGGTGGTAGATTTTCATTTTTCCAAAATTGGGCAAATGCAATTCTCGCACCTGTCAATACATGTAATATTAAGTATTCATTCTCTTTGCCATAATTGAGTCCCAATATTCTTAACAAAAACAGTTCTGGCTTAAATTCTATCTGTATTTTAATCATCTTTTCCAGCCATATATGAATCTTAAACCACAATTTCCTAGCTTTAGGACATATCCACCAGATATGATAGTAAGTACCTGGTTTTTGTTTACATTTTCAACAGATGTTCGATACATTTTTAAACATTTTCGCTAATCTAACTGGTGTCATATGCCATCTATAAAACATTTTATATAGATTCTCTTTATATGAAGCTGCTTTAGTAACTTTAATATTTCTGTCTCAAAGCTTTTCCCAGTCTTCTAAATCTATAGAATGTCCAAAAATGTTTGCCCACACTATCATTGTTTCTTTTACTTGTTCTTCTTCCATCTTCCAGCTTAGTAGAAATTTATAGAGCTTCTTAATCAGGTTTTCATCTGTTTTCAAAAGTGTTTTATCAAATAATGTCTGTTCTTTATAAAAGTCCATTGATTTTACATCTTTTTCATATCTTGTTTGAATTTGCAGATAGGACCACCATGTTAATGCCTTGTTGTTGAAGAATTTGTCTGTCTTTAAGTTTTCCATCCTTATCCAAAATGTCTTTATAAGTGACAAGTTTATCGTAGTTAATTAAATTTGGATAGGCAAATGCTTCCATTGTTGAAAGCCACTCAGGTATTTTCATATAAATTTTGTGTTTGATTTTCTCCCACTCTGAAAACAAAACATTCCTTATGGCATGGTTTTGGAAATATTTATGTACTTTGTTTTTCTCATACCATAAGAACGTGTGCCAACCCAATTGCAAATCATGCCCCTCTAAATAAAGAAGTATATCTCCTAATATACAAAGATTTTGGTAATTTAGATCCACTAGTTTGTCATGTAGTTGCTGATAGAACTGATCTTGCTTCTCATTAGGTGCGTATATTGCAACCATCAATATTTGTTTTTGATTCCACGTAATTTCTACCATTAATACTCTCCCCTCTTCATCAGCATAAATTTGTTTTGGATTCATCTTTTCTTTTATATAAAGAGCTATACCTCTTTTCTTTTGAAGTGCTAAGGAAGAGTAAAGCTTACCCATTTTAGGTTGTTCTAAAATATTGTCTCTTAATATGTGTCTCTTGAAGGCAAATTATGTCCATTTTCAGTTTTTGTAGTCTAGTAAATATTTTACTCCTTTTTGAAGGAGAATTCAGACCATTTATGTTTATTGAAAAAATTCCAATCTCCTCCATAGCTTCAGTTATATCTGGACCTCAGTCTTCTAGGGGAGCTTATCTGCCTCTGATCTTTCGGTCTTCCTCTGATTGGGTCTTTTTAGGTTCATCCTCCTCCATATGTTTAGACGCTCCTGTGGCGGTCCTTTCCTCTTGTTTCTTAGGCTCAGGGTCACCTCTTTCCAGAAAAGCTCTATGGTTGTTGAAAAATTCCTCTGCTTGAAGTGGGGTGTCCAGTCTATATCTTTTCGTGTCCCAGAAGATTAGTAATCCTTCTGGGACCAACCATCTGAAATTCACTCCTTTATTGAACAATTTCTTTGTTAAAAACTGATATTCTCTTCGGGCTTCTCTTATTCTTCTAGGAATTTGCTTAAGAACTACAAGCTGTTTTCCTTTATCTTCCAGTGGTTGATCTCTTATTGCTCTCAAAATTTCATCTCTTCTGGATCTTTTAACGAATCTTACATGAACTTCCCTGGGAACTCTATTTTTTCTAGCATAGCTTGAATTGACTCTGAAGCCCTGGTCTATTTCTCGTTCCATTTGAATCTTTTCTATTCCAAGCAGCTCCACAAATAACTCACTCATCAGATCTAACAGGTTCTCATCTTTCTCTTCTATAACATTTTGAAATCTTAAGAAATATGATGATCTTTCCATCTCCATCACAGCCATACTATCTTCCAATTCCGCGTTTGCTTGCGCCAATCTCTGATTCTCCTCTTGCAGGTATTCTAATTTCTGATCAATTTCCACCGACTTGTCTTCCATTTTTTGCATTCTTTGCTGGTTATCTGTAATCGCCTGTTGGAAGGTTTCCATTTTTTGATCCATTTTAACGAGATCATTTTTCAAATCTTCATAATTTTTATCTAGATCCTTTTTCATATCCATTTTCATCTCTGAAATTGCTTGTAATATCGCTTGGATGTCTTTTGATTGGGGTTCCATCTTTTCTTGTTGTAGGAATGTAGTAATTGATTTTTGAGGAACTGGACTCGCCGAGGATGAAGCGGGGGCAGAGGATCCCTTTTTGCTCCCCTTCGCTAAATTTAAGGTACTCATCTTCTAGTAGTTATATTGTATTATAATCCACCAGGTGGCCCGATGGCCAATTGTAATCCACTACCCTCCTATTGCTAGGAGAGGAAGCCAAACATAGTTCAAAAAAGAAAAAAAAATAATTCCAAAAAAGAGGGGTAGCAGAGGACCCCCAAAGCCTTAAAAAAAGGAAAAAAATTATAAAAAACCCCAAATTGATAAAAATAGTAAAAAAAAAAAATCAGGAAAGAATCCAAAAAAAGAGACAAAGGAAAAAAGGCTAAGAATAGCAAAAAAAGAAAAAGAAAAAAAACCTGTAGTAGAAATTATCCAATTTGTAATCCAACTAGTTCAATTCTTGATGTTCAATTCTTCTTAAAATAGGAGTTATACAGCCACAGCTAGCCAGAAAAAAATCAAACAGAAAAGACAGGAAAAAAATCTCTTTAAGTAACTTTTAAAGGCAGATAAGAATGTCTGGGCATTCAGCCAAGTGTCTGGGCATTAAGCCAAATTCCCAGGCTAAGTAAACAACAGCTGCTAGAGAACAAAGGGAAAAGTAGCCATAAAAGAAACAATGTAATCTTCCCAGGCGTTTAAGCAAAGAGGAAAAAAAAATAAAAAAGTATTCAGAGTGAAGAAAAAAAAGTTTCTGAACGTTTTAAAAACAAAATTGAAACTAGGATGGCTTTCCCAATTAAACATATTTTTTCTTTTAAAAAGCAAATAGGTTTCCCCAGTTCTTAGCACTTATAAAGACTTTAAAATAGTCCAAATTGATTCTTCTTTTTGTAATGGAGAAGCTTAAACTGCCGCTTGTACGGGAGGGGGGGGAAACCCCTCCTTCCTCCCTTCAGGCTTCCCGGTTCAATTGAAGACAGACTGTTTAAAAGGTATTTAAGATCAAAGTCCACATTGCCGAAATAAAGGAAGCAGAATCTCACCCGGCCCGGCTGCTTGCTGTCAAAATCAGCTGTTCTCCGTCTCCGACAGACAGCTGTTAATGGCGGATAGCATAAATGCGGTCCGCCTTTCTTCCGTTGGTTCCAGGGGCTGCTTTGAGTTCGGCGAGCGGCTACTGCCGGCCCATGTTCCTCAAAGGTTCACCCTTCGGTGGCCACCTCTCCGGGGTGGCATTCGGCCCAAACGGACCCGCCAGCAGAAGAATATCGGACCCAGGGAACGGACATTCCTCTGGGTCTAGGCTCAGCGACGTCACCGGAAATCTTTTGAGATATGATTCTTATTGAACCTAACTATTTTTTCCACCAGAGCAGATTATACAAGAACTCTGTTCTACCCAAAAGTTTCAATGATTTAGATGGAGTTATCGCTATAATGTATTAATTGTACATTAATGTTCTCTGGGGTAGAGTAATTGGAACCCCTTGCTAGCTTATATTTTATTATCACTAACCATTTTGCTTATTGTTTTATATTTTTTATTGTAGATTTGCTTTATTTTTATGCTGTGAGCTGACCAACTTGGGAGTTGCTGGCATCTAGGTTGAATTAATAAAAACAAAACTTTTTATAAATAAAATACAAAAAGATTAGTTTCAAGTTCATTATAATATTGATTGAGAATGAACTGTTGGAACTTCTGTTTAAACAATTGTTTTTTTCAAAAATTAGAGACTTGTCTGCAATATTTTTTTCATTGAGAGAGGGCCTGCTTAAAATCTTACCCCATATAAAGTAAGGGGAACATGGGTGTTACAGTATGTGTGAATGACCTTGAGAGACCAAAGGAAAAGCCAAAGACTAGACAATGGTCAGGCAAGTGGTAGCTGATTACACAGAAGGAATGGGTGCTTGGCAAAGGTCTCAGGAGGGACCCTTCCAAATTTCTTGAATTGTAAAGGCAACAAATGATAAATGAAAATACTTTATTTCCATAAGCATTTAAAAAATTAAACATAGATCTTTGTTTACAATCAAGAGTGGTGTGCAAAATGAGAGAAAATATGCATGAAAATATTATAAAATGATTGCATATACTGTAACTTATCAACAATTACATCAATATTTTGTTCAATGAACAAGCTTCAAATATTTCTTATGTACGTTTTTGCAATACTTTTAATTAACTGACTGAAAAAAGCTCATTTGCCATAGACACAAATCTCAATTATTTTAAAAGGCATGATCAGCTGCTCAATTGTTAAAACAAGAATGCAAATCTTGAAAATCATTCTACCCTCCAGAAAATGAAACTATTTTGATAAATCAGCAGCAAAGAAAAACTCAGCAACTAAAAAAAATCAAAGAACACCTTGTTTAATTCAGAGATAAAAATAGCATCAGTAAAACACCACTATACTGTCTTAGTTTTAACAAACACATAATAATTTGGAAATATGATGCTGCTAAAATGTGTACATAGCAATAGGAATCAATCCAGCTTGGCGTATGTCAGAATATATATAGCATGCACATTGTCATGGCAGATTTATGTACTGGGATGACTAAGACAGGGCTTTTCAACCATTTCACCCATTGTACCACTTTTCGGATAAGGCAATATCCGAGTACCACCACTCGCCCAGCAAGGTATCAAAAACTTGACCAAAAAGAAAGAAAGAAAGAAAAAATGAGAAAGTACAGGTAGTCCTCGACTTACAACAATTCGCTTAGTGACTGTTTGAAGTTACAACGGCACTGAAAAAAGCAAATTATGACCATTTTTCACACTTATGACTGTTGCAGCATCCCCAGGGTCATGTGATTTACATTCGGATGCTTGGCAAGTGATTCATACTTATGACGTTCACAGTGTCCCAGGGTCATGTAATCAATGGCCGGGGGGCGTGGCCAGCTGATCACCCAGGTTGCAGGGTGCCTGTGGGGGGGAATCTGTGGGTCTCTGGTGGAGGGGGATGGGACTGGGGTGGGTGCCTGGCTTCCTTCCCTCCCTTCTCTCCCATTGTCCCTTCCTTCCCTCCCTCTTTGTCCCTTCCTCCTTCCCTTCCTCCCTCTCATTGTCCTTTCCTTCCTTCCTTCCCTCCTTCCTTGTCCCTTCCTCCCTCCCTCCCTCATTGTCCTTTCCTTCTTTCCTTCCCTTTGTCCCTTCCTTCCCTCCCTCCCTCTCAGTCCTTCCCCTCCTTCCTTCCTTCCCTTTGTCCCTTCCTTCCTTCCTTCCCTCCCTTTCATTGTCCTTTCCTTCTTTCCTTCCTTCCCTCCCTCTCATTGTCCTTCCCCTCCTTCCTTCCTTCCTTCCTTCCTTCCCTCCCTTCCATTGTCCTGCGCTACACCGTCCAGATCCCAGCCTGGTTTTGGCAGGCAGCGGTGCATTCTCACCACATGGAGTGGCCGGTAAGGTGAACCGGTGACATCACGGACCTGCCTGTGCGTGCACAGAGGCAGAGGAGAGCACATGCGCAGCCTCAGCCTCTGCGCATGCGCAGGCAGGGCCTGGATGTCGCTGGTTCACCTTGCCAGCCGCTCCGTGTGGTGAGAATGCGCCAGGCTCGGTGTGTGCAGCTACAGCTGAGCCACCCGTGCTCAGCAGCTGCCCGCCGCTCTCGGAAGCCGCGCGGCCCGGCCGCTGCTCTCGGAAGCCGCGCGGCTGCCGCTCTCAGAAGCCGCGCGGCTGCCGCTCTCAGAAGCCGCACGGCTGCCGCTCTCAGAACCCGCGCGGCCGCCGCTCTCAGAACCCGCGCAGCCACCACGCAGAAGCTTCCCCTTCACTCCGGCCAGCGAGCCAGATGGGCAGGGGTGCGAATTGGCGTGTGCTCAGGAACGCCGATTCCGCGCCCCTGCCCAGCTCGCTCGCTTGCCGGCGCCCACAATCTGCCCGGCCTCCCCTCTGCCTGCTTTGCACAGCTCCTCCTGGGGCCCCCGTGCCCACCGTTAACCCTTCCGCCACCATGCAGGGTAAGGTTGGCGCCCCCGCCCAGATGCCCTCGCCTCCCCCCAGCATTTTTTTACTCACCTGCTTTCAGCTGCACTCCCTTTCTCCTTTTGCTTCTCTGCCTTCGCCACGTGCTTGTGGGTTAAAAAAAAAGTTCCATGAGACTTTCTAACTTCTCGCGAGAAGTTAGAAAGTCTCATGGAACTTTTTTTTTTGTCTCACAAACACATGGCGAAGGCCGAGAAGGACAGGAGAAAGGGAATGCTGCTGAAAGCAGGTGAGTAAAAAAAAACGCTTGGGAAAGGTGAGGGCATCTGGGCGGGGGCGGGGGCGGGGGGTAGGCAATGCATCATGCAGCTCCGGCGGAATCTCCCCTGAAGACTGCGTGAGGCTGCCTGCCACCCCCAAGGCCACCGCCAATCAGCTGGAGCTGCGCGCTTTGATCCTGGGCTCTCAGTAGGACCCAGGCAACGTGCAGTTCCAGCTGACTTTGCCACAAGCCTCTGCGGCACTGCTGCCGCTTCACCTCATCCACTTTTACACTTTTTTTTAAAAAAAAAATCAAAAACAATTTTTTTAATATATTTTTTTTACATATTTTTTCAACCCGTCCTACGTGTACCACCAGCCATGTGCTCACGTACCACTGGTGGTACGCGTACCACCGGTTGAAAAGCCCTGGACTAAGAATCAAATCGTTAACAATGCTGCATACAGACAAAACTCATATATATGTAATTGACAGGTGGCAGTTACAGGGTTGAAGCTGCCCAGAGGTTGAATAATTTAGACTTCTAGGGCTGGTTGTTTTTTAAAGGAAGCATAATGAAAAGGTGAGCAATCTTTAAGACCTTAATAGATCTAAGTTTAAATATATGTATATGCCATACTGAAAGATGTATTCCTGTTCACAAATATATTCTTATTCTGATTCACATGATCTTCCACCCATATTCAGGTGTTTCAATCTTAACTTAGAGGGAGTAGTATTAGAAATAAGAAATATATTGGGCATAGACTTCCCTGGAACATAATGCACTACTATAAACTTTATAATTCATAAAAAGACAATCACAGCACTCTTGTTAACATTTGAACAATATTTTTTAGTTCAAAATATAGTTAGAAATGATTCCCAAGGTAATGTATGCAGTTACACTGAAAACATATTGCTCATACAAGTGACACACTCAATTATTGCTTCTTAGCAGCCCCTCAAAACCTGTTCATAAGAATTGATTCACAGTTCACAATAATGTAGAATGTTGCATGGAGCACTTGAAGAGGAGATAGAAGAGAAGAAATTGGCTAAAATCAGATACCTCATAATATTTTTATTAGTGAAAAATTCTCATTGGACACAGCCCAGAAGATGAAAACAGACCATCATTCCAGAATGAAAGTAATCTGAACAAACACTCTGCCTACAAACAAGGAATAAATGAATAAAGCAAATATGTGACAGACTCAATACAATTTAGAAGGCATATATTTGTTTTCATCAGGCTACAAATTACTTCCCCTTTATCAAAAGTATTTCTTTAATTAAAAGATTCCTACAGCTACAAATATGGTTCTAGCTGAGCAAAATGTGAAGCTAGTGGGATCTTCAAGGGAATACCAGTAGAAAAGATAGAAAAGAGAAGAGGCTCATTGTAATCCTAAATTCCCCAACCCTGTTTCAAGAAATCCAAACTGCCTGAGCTGAGCATGTGTACCAGGTCTTTAAACAGTGTGTACCATTTCTGGGCTATGGCACATTCCATTATGAATGATTATGGTTTATAATGGAATGACATGGATGGTTTTATAATCAGAAAAACACACTGACCTTAACACTACACAGGTGGAGCAGCATAATGATTCGCCAATTGTTAAGTGCATCAATTCCTGGAGAAAAGTTCAATGAGGTTAACTTAGTATGTATCCCAAAATAGCACAGAAATATAAAAAAATAGACATAAAAATATATATTGTGTTCTAGCCCAAAATGTACTTTGCTATGTGAATGTACATTCATTTATATTTAGGTTCAGTGAAAAATTATTCTATTTTTAACATTTTCCTGTTAAGCTATTGCTGCATGGTTCAATGACAAACCAATAAAATTTGCATTAATAAGAATACAATAACTTGAAGTAGATTGAAAAAATAAAAATTAAAATATAATTTTAAGGTGGAGAAAGGTTGGTAACAAATGGGGGTTATCTGAAGTATTATTAGTTACCGATATAAAAAAGAAATTGCACATACAGAACTTGACAGCATCATCATGCAATTTACTTTAATTCTATATTCTTTATAATCTTTAATATTTGTATTTAACTAAAATTAATATTGCTAAAACAATTTTTTGTCTCTTCTGAACTAGTTTTATAAGGGAATAATGAGCATAATGAAGGTCCTCTCCAAAAATGAAAAATAAAATTTAATATTCGAGAGATAAGCTCTTTAAAAAAATCCTGCTGCTTTCCTGAGCCCCAATTCCCATGGGAACAATACAATATAATAAAGTGGATCATTCCAACACTTTAATGCAATTGTTATAGTGGTGCCTTCATTTCATTTACTTTTGTATCTTGTTTTCAACGAACAAGGCTCAACACTTTTCAGCTTGTGGACTTTCCAAATATCAGTATATAAAATCCAGAAATCCATTTAGATTTCTGGCTTTCTTCTGAGCATCAAATCAGGAGAATAGTGCTGATGATGATTAATACCAAAAAACAAGCAAAAACATAACAAGTACAGTTAATGTGTCTTAGGTACTTAGTGGACTGTGTTTAAAGTGAATATTTGATAAATCTTGAAATTAAAATGGCCAAATGAAAATGGGATAAACAACTCCAGTGCAAACGTAACTATTTCTAATGGATTCTGAAGGAACATTCTAAATATATATGGTCCAAGAATTATGTTTTTAACATCTTCTAATCTATTGTTTTTCAGATACATCATTGCATTCCTTTCTTTGTCTGTCTGTCTGCATACACAGAGACACACAGTCCAATAGCTTAAAGTCCAGTGAGTGTGAAATTAATAAATGAATATTCCCATGGGTCAGTCTTCCCCCTCCATTGCTTTTCTCAATTTTTATGAAGTCTGAGCTTTTCGCCTAGAACTGCATAATCTCAGTGTTCGTGCTTGCCACAAGTCTATAGTCCATATTTCATGGAATCTTTCCATAATTGCTTTAATAAAGTCAGAATAAAGGCTTAAAATAAAGTTTTAGATGTATGAATGACCTATTGTATTATGGAGAGGCAGAAAAAGACATATAAAAAAATAATAATATGTGAGAAAACTACAAATACATAAAAATGAAATGATATGCAAAAATAAAAGGAAATGGTACAGGGAAGATCATGACCCTTATACTATCTCACAAGTGTATCAGTGTACTTCTGTTTATTTAAGTAAACAATTACTTTGCAATTTGAGGAGGAAAAATCAGCAAATCTTGCAACCGCTGTAGAGGTATCAATATTTTCTACTCTCATTTTCAGAGTAAGGGGAAATTGCACAATTTTAAAAGTCTTACAAATTTATGATAATTTATAATAATTATAATGAATTTGTCACATAAGGAACATGTTGATTTAAGATGTGTAATGAGGCTGATAATAGTGGGGGAAAACCCTACAATTACATTTGGGGCCAAAAGAGATATTAAAATATTACTTTATCCAGAACTCTTGACTTTCTAATTTTTTCTTCCATTAAACAAATCCACAACTAAGAATCATAGTAAAACAGTAAATAAATAGGTTTGCTGTTGTAAACACAGGTCATAACATATAAAATAACAATAAACAGTAAATTATTAGATAGAGCAATGAAAGTATTAGATATTATAAAGGTTACAACAGAATAAAGTCAAAACTACAACTAAGAAACATTTCTTTAAAGTTTAAATAACAGAGCAAAAGTAGCAACTGATTGCTTACAACTGAAAATACAAGATAGTTCAATTTTTCAAGGTCAAAGCTCTTCAGTTCATCTACCATTAATAACTTGTCCTTGAACTCTTTGTAAATGGGACAGTGGAAGACATAATGGATAATAATCTCTATTTGATCAACACTACAAGGCAGAGACATTGTTCAACAGGGAATTTATAAAAACTCCCTTTGGAAGTTTGTAAGGGATGATCTGCAGGTGAAGGAATGTTAAAGGAATGTTGAAGCTCTCCTTATGTTAACAAGTACTGGGAGAGGCTTCCATGTTTTTTATATTGATGATACAAAATTAAAATATAGATGGCTGTACTATGTGCTATCTTTACTAGCATCGTCAAAAAGCCAATCTCTAGTATGTTCTTTCTTCCAAGACCTTAGTTCTCCCAAAAGGAGTAGGGAATACAATTATAGAAAAGGTAAAAAAGGAGTGGGCAATTAATTTTCCCAAAGGGCCACATGCAAAATTGAAGCTGTTGTGGAGATCTGAACCAATAGGGCAGCCGCCCGGGGCCAGACAGGGACAGCCAAAGGGCTGGATATGGCCTGTGGGCCGTAGAATGCCAAGTCTATTGATTCCTAGTTGTGTAATAGAGAAAGCAGAGTTTGGCAAGATGGGAATCTTGAAGGCTATCTTGTTTCTTACTGTGTCCCAAGAATGCAAGATATATTTTAACAGTGATGTTAATCATCCAGAAATAATACTGTTTTTTATATCTCATGACAAGCAGCCAAATTTCACCATATTTTTTAAACTTTTGAACTTGTAATACTTATGTTATTCATATCTTCAACTGGCACTGAATTTACAATCACCTTCCACTTAGCTTTAAAACTATAACATATTGTTTTCTTGTTAGATCCTCCAGTAGTTTTTTTTTTTTAAAAAAAATTCTTTATTTCTTTCATATTTTAGAAAGATTAGCAAGTATAAAATGCAGTAGCAACTGAGGTTCCTTACTAAATATGGTCATAGTTTATAAACAATTGTTTAAATGCTTCTAAATTATAATCCCACATCTGTTCCAAAGCCTTCAAATTCCTCTGCTGGAACATATATTTCATGAGAGGTCTTTTTTTAAAAAAGAAGAAGCAATATTTTTTAACTCCATCCCATTGAGTAACATGATTTTGCACTATTGTGTATCAAAAGGAAATGATATGATATGAAAAGGAGATAGTAACATAAAAAAGATAATTGTGACCTAAGAAGCAGCATTTCTTTCTTCAAAGTGAACATATAAAGGTGAAAAGAATCAACATGTATAACTTTTTATTTGAAAATGCCTCTTCTTTCCTTTTAGAATAATACTAATACTCACATACTCAAAATAATATTTAGATATATTCCATTTTATACTAAATGTTTTTTGCAATTTTTGTATTAAGGTTACCTGAGTATGTAAAGAAATGAAAAAAGTTTATTTAAAAATTAATGTTTGTAATTCTATTAACAAAGAATCAGGTAATGCCTGCAGGTCAAGTTTACACAGTGATTAAACAGATTAATAATTATTCAAACATAGCCCAGAATTTCTTCTTTTGTAGAATTATGAACTATGAAATTAAAAAAGTGATAAATATTAACTTCCTAAGAAAAAAAGCAAAGCAATTAAGTATATACAGATAAGATGTTAATTTTTTGGAATTTGTATAATCTGGAATTTCTATAATCAGATAATCTTATAGGGCATCCTTCAGAACAATCTGATGCTTTCCATATATAACTCTGGAACTGAACTAAATATTCCAGGGTTCTTAGGTAAAAGTAAAGAAATACTAAATTGTAAGTATTAAAATTAAATATAAAATAAATGTCTTCTCTATATTTGAGAA
Organism: Azemiops feae; assembly: GCA_023970755.1. Lineage (NCBI taxonomy): Eukaryota > Metazoa > Chordata > Lepidosauria > Squamata > Viperidae > Azemiops > Azemiops feae. The sequence continues at coordinate 57,096 of JALGBA010002234.1, read as the reverse complement.
ATAATTCCACAGGCATTATACATTTATAAAAAGATAAACTGTTCTTAACAGGTTTTAAAAAGAATATTTTGCTTGTATATTAAAAAAACGGTGAGATTTTCTTATAAGAAGGAACAATGAAAATTCCAGTTAATCCTTTCTCAATTGGAAAAGATAGCTGACTGACTTTTGACTTACCAACTATGATTAAAAATTATGATTGGAAATAATATTGAAATATTCATTTCAAAACTGAACTAATCCCCAATATAGGTGGATATAACTAACTATAAGCAAATAAAAATAACCCATGCATATGGTATTTTACAAATACCAAAACAATAAAAATAAGAATGCAAAAAAGCAGATATGTGCAGAAATTGGATCGAATATGGTTAATTCTCATGCCCGCTGAAGCAAAACTATCCCTATCCATCATTAATTTTTGCACTTTTAAAAAAAACCAATGAAAACTGCTGGAATAGTTTGATGCAGTTTAGTGAAACTGCAGTTTTTTACTAAATCCAATTTACCTGATACTGGCATAATATCAAAATCTGTCGAACCATCCCAATAGTTGGATTCATCCTCCAAGTCAGCAAGAACAGCTAGCAGTTTTGTTGGATCAGCAGGCAGCATCAACTTATCATCTAAGGTGATTTTAATCCAGATAATTTCACAAGAGGCAGTGCAGGATGATTGGGCCATTTACTCCAATGGGAATTATTATTTTAATTAGGAGATCGAGTACAGAGACTCACAAATTGAGAATTATTTTCAGAAATTCTGTGAAAATTAAATAAATCCTCTTCTCCTTTACCTTTCTTCAGTTGAAAGATTAATTTGAAATTGAAATGGCAGATATTTGGGCTGAGGGGATAAGGTCAGATATTAGGAAGCATATGCTATCACTTCTGACTAACAAATAGGAAATAATGGCAGATGGTCTTTTCCTTCCTTGTGGACACATAACATTCCTTTCTCAGCAATCTAAAGAAATTTCAAGAATGTTGATATCATGTAGGCAGAAACAATTTAAAGCAGCAGTTCCCAATCTTTGCTGCTTGGTGGCCTGCTGAGGGGGAGAGGGGAACTGGGCCATGTGAGTGGCAGGCTGGTGCGCACATGCACAACTTGACCTGCACGAGTGGTGGGCCAGTGCACATGCACGAGTGCCCACTATCCCATGTTGAGCTACGCATACATGCGCATGTGCTCCAGCCAGCCACTTGCGCAGCCCAATTCCAAATAGGCCACGGCCTGGTAGTAGACTGCAACTCGGGGGTTGGGGACCCTTATATTAAATTATTAAAAAAAAAGGTGAAAGGGAATGAAGGAAAAAAAACTTCCTACAAACCTTTTTAATCAATAAATCCCAAAATCACCAATTCCATTTTATCCATTTTCAGCAAAACACACATACACAGAAGGAGTTTCCAGTCTTTCATAAAAGGAATGGTTGCTTCCTTCTTGGGATAAAGTTAAAAGGACTTATTAGAAGTAAATCATCACTATCTAAGTGAGGAACTAGGGCAGGGGTGTCAAACTCAATTTCATTGAGGGCCGCATCAGCATTGTGGTTGTACTCGGGGGGCCGGGTAGGTGTGACCAGGGTGGGCATGGCCTACTGGGTGGGCGTGGCTGGAGTGAGTGTGGCCTACTGGGTGGGCATGGCCAGCTCTACATCATTCGCGTCAAGGGTGCCTGTGGGGGCCTGAGCAGGAGTGGGACAGATCTGAGGGTCTCTGGCAGAAGGGGGTGGGACCGGGGCAAGCGCCAAGGTATGGTCCACTGGAAGAGCCTCACTGTTCCTCTCAGGCCATGTGAGGGATAGGCTGGATGGTGCTGCGGGCTTCCCGGAGTCCTGGGCAGCAGAGGTCAAACGCCCAGCCCGGCCCTCAAGCACCCCCGGCACCAAGCCCAGCCCTACTACCCCAAGGGGGTGCCCAGCTGCACTTAAGTCCTCAAGGCTGCTGCTGCTGTGCTTGCTCTCCTTAGCCAGGTTGCTCATGATGGGTATGAGGGCAAAGTCAGAGGGAGGCCCACTCCCTCTCCATGGGAGGAGACCCGGCTTTGTATCCAAAGTTTCCTTAGCAATAGGATGGGAGACCCCCAGGATAGGCCAGGAGGAGGGGGCAAGGGGATGGTGAAAGGACAGCAGGGCAGAACTAAGGCAGGACTTCCCTCAGACCCTTCCTCTCTCTTTCCTTCCTTCCTTCCTTCCTTCCTTCCTTCCTTCCTTCCTTCCTTCCTTCCTTCCTTCCTTCCTTCCTTCCTTCCTTCCTTCCTTCCTAAGAACAGAGTGGTGGGAAAATATTTGAGATGAGGGAGGGAGAAAAACAGGCAAGAAACGCAGCTGGGGAGGTCACCCTTCGTGAGGAATGAAGAAATGCACCATCGCCTGGAAGTGGCCAGCACATGGCCCTCGCCTACTTCAAATATACTTGGTGGGCTTTGGGGGAGGGGACACCATGAGCAACATGAGAGTCGACGTTACCTGTGCAATGCTGTCCAGCCCCCAGCCTGCCTGATTTCGGCAGGCAGCGAGGCGCTCTCCTCACAGTGCCGAGAGGCTGAGCCAGGCAGCGCGAATCCAAAAAGAAGCGCGACGCCACCCAGCCCCCAGCCTGCCCGGTTTCGGCAGGCAGTGGGGCGCTCTCCTCACAGCGCCGAGAGCCTGAGCCGGGCAGTGCGAAGCTCGCCAGCTTTGCACCTTGCTGCCTGCCGAAATCGGGCAGGCTGGGGCCTGAGCGGCGTCGCGCTTCTTTTTGGATTCACACCGCCTGGCTCAGCTTCTCGGCGCTGTGAGGACTGAGACCCCTCCCCCGGAACCCATCAAGCAAGGGCCATTTGCTGGCCACTTCTAGGCAATAGTGCATTTCTTCATTCCTCACAAAGGGTGACACCTCCCCAGTGCGTGCCCAGGGGGTAGGGCCAACGCGGCAGGGGCAGGTCCCTTGCTGTTTCCAGATGGCCTTGTAAAGCTAAGACTGAATGCATTTCAGCATAGATGGCCACCACAAAATTGTACATTGGCTCCCGGGTGGCCTGGGCCGGGGCCAAGGCAGCGGGGGCCATTCCCTCACTGTTTCCAGGATGGCTTCACGGGCCACATGAAACCACGTCGCGGGCCACATCTGGCCCCCAGGCCTTGTGTTTGACATGTCTGAACTAGGGTAAATATTCACAGTAAGACACCAGATTGCATGCAGTTAACATAGAATTGAGGGTTGTTGGCCCTCTGCCTCCCAGAAAATGATATCTCAATATCTCCTGGGAATGACCCAAATAGAATCCAGAGTATAAATTTCATAGTCAGTTGAAACAATTTATATGTTTGTCTTTATATCAATAGCAGCAATATTTTTTGACTATTTCTTATATTTCCATAGTATCAAAGCATAACAAAGACAAGGCTGGGTAAGACAAAAGTGTTCCATTCTTTCTTTAGTATGTATGTATGTCTCTTTGAAATGACAAAGAATATACTATAGGTGAGTAGCAAGATAATGAAATGGTGTCAACTATTATCCGTGTGTGTGTGTATATGTGTGTAATTTCTTCTCAATCCTGACTTTCAATGGCAAACCTTACTACAGTGCATACATTGCACCAAAAGATAGACCCTCCCTTGGAAGAGTTCAATTACCTTATCACATTTGCCATTTCGCTTTCAGAATTCCATCCAATCTCTTTATACTGTCATACTGACTTTTACAATGACATCAATACATGGTTAAAGCTTTTATATGTATAAAATGGAATGGGTAGAACAATATTGCTGCTATTTATGGAGCTCTACAGAAATGTTAAGAAAAAGGATTGAGAGTGTAATCATACACAGCTGATGCTTTTAAGTAGAACTTTAATGATATATTCAAGTGAATCATTAAGAAAACAGAAGCATAAAATGTTTTATAAGTGTTTAGATTTGAAGTGGTAGGTGGAAAGGATTCAAATCTAAACATTCAAACAAATTAATTTTCAGCAATTATATTTCCTGTTGGCCAAGGGCACACACACCTATCTAAAAGGGCTGAGACTTTAAAATGGGCCAGCCTGTCCATCCATCCTTTTGATTTCCCTAGCCTCTTTTTCATTCTCCTTCTGCTCTTAATTCATGGACTGTTGACAGATGCTCTCCCACTCTCCTGTTCATGCCTTCTACCATATGGCTTTTTGTGCTTGGAGCAGCCTAACCCACTTTCTCTTGAAAACCATCCACTTCATTGCTCCTTGAAAAAACCACTCTTTTTACAGGAACTCACTTGGGTTTTTTATATATACCATGTGAGGTATATATTACAAAGAGGCTTCCAGGAAAAGAAAAAAAATTAAAACAAAACAGCAATTAAATAATTCCACAATGGAGTAATAATAAGAATAGAATAGAATAGAATAGAATAGAATAGAATAGAATAGAATAGAATAGAATAGAATAGAATAGAATAGAATATGGAAGGGACCTTGGAGGTCTTCTAGTCCAGCCCCCTGCTCAAGCAGGAGAACCTATAGCATTTCAGACAAGTGACTGTCCACTCTTTTCTTAAAAACTTCCAGTAATGGAGCGCCCACGATTTCTGGAGGCAAGCTGTTCCACTGGTTAATTGTCCTTACTGTTAGGAAGTTTCTCCTTAATTCCAGGTTGCTTCTCTCTTTGATGAGTTTCCAACCATTGGTTCTTGTCCTTCCCTCTGGTGCTCTGGTGAACAACCTGACCCCCTCTGCGCAGCCCCTCAGATACTGGAATACTGCTATCACAGTGGTGGCGAACCTATGGCACGGGTGCCAGAGGCAGCACTCAGAGCCCTCTCTGTGGGCACGCACGCCGTTGCCCCAGTCCTAGGCCTTCAGCTGGGTTTTATAAAACATTTTCGCTTTAGGCCTCCGCCGCCGTGTGCAAAAAAAAAAAAGTCAATTTCAACTTCTCACAGGGAAAAAAAAAGATCTTGCAAAATTGGAATTGATTGATTGAACTTTTTAGTCCCACCCAGTCTGCCATTACCACTGCAGCCACGCCCACCCAATGGGCCACACCCACCCAATGGACCACACCCACCCGGCACTTGACGATGCATACGTGGGTTTTGGGTTGCAGTTTGGGCACTCAGTCTCTAAAAGGTTTGCCATCACTGTGCTATCATGTCACCCCTATTTCTTTTTTTCTTTAGACTGGCCAAACCCAAGTCCTGCAGTCCTTCATATCTTTTAGTCTCCAGGCCTTTGATCATCTTAGTTGCTCTTAGTTATGCTTTACACGATAGTTATGCTTTACATGATGCAATATACAATGGAACTATATAATAAAAGTTTCATTGATCTGAGCAAAGTTCACTTAGGAAAGAAATACAGCATGGCTGGGAGAGACTAGGAGACAGAATGAGACAACATGCCATGGCCAACTTGCTACCGCCAACTCAACTCTGCCAACTCATGTCAAAGGGATGTCAAAATCACTAAGAAAAGTTATCTATTCCCAATGAATGATATTGCAGTGCTTCTTTAATCATAAAACTAAGAAATTACTATTTTTCTAGCTTTAGTATAACAAAACCCATAAACTAATCACAGCATTTTTAGAAATCAGACTTGTCAAGTGGAAGCTAACTATGATCCAATCTGAGTTTTGGTCACCAGGACCAAAGGTTTGTTCTTCCATGTTTTTGGTAGTTAACCAATACATGCAAATCAATGAATAATAAAATCCATCAAACAGAAATAAAATCTAAAGCTGATGAAATAGCTGAATAAATGCTTTTGTGAGGGTTGATGTACAGTAAGAGTATTCTGCATCCTACATTCTTATTCTTATCTGCTATCAAATTATGTATTTGCTCAGTATCCAAGATATATGTACACTACTGTGAGGGTTGTTTGTCTTCTGAGGACTGGAAAATGTAGAACATAACTGTACAGAATAGTTTATTGTAGGATGTACGTTTCCTGTTGCCCTGGGTTACTCTACTTTCCTAGGCTTTGCACGTTGATGTAGCCTCATAAGTAAGTCTTTGACAAATAAAAGTGGCATTCAATTTTTGCCTCTCTCCAAAAGTTCCTGTGCTGCCACAGTGTGGTTACTGCCTTTTCTGGTCGCTGCCAAGTTCTAAGCCAAGCTCTAGGTAGGAATCACACAACAATGGACTGTTAGTACTGTACCTTATAGTCCTGGCAATTGACCGATAGTTCAGCTCTCTTTATTTCTGTAATAGTCATACATTATAGACATCATTTGCCAATTTCTTGTCTACTTGTTGTCTTCTTCCTTTTCTCTCCTATACACTTACACATTTATAGATTAAGAGCCTGGATAGGTGAGGCTGCCTATAGATGTTGGTGCATTTGCAGAAGCACCAAAATGTGCCTCAATTAGCCGGACATTTGGAATGCTGGAATAAATGCTTGTGAGTAAACTGTGAGAGGGGGAATGAATGAATAAGCCCAATTCCATACAAGTTTCTGGGTCTGTAAACTTTTATGGCCTTTGAGAAAAAGCATGGGCTGAGCTAAGTCTTGGAAAAGTGGGGGTAGGAAGCATTTCTGCCTGGTTGCAGCTGCATTTCCCAACTGCAGATAGCAATTCCAGCTATATTTTTTTTTTCTTGAGAAACTATGTGAATTACTTAGAAGAAAGAAGGAAATACATGTAAATCTAAAATTAGGGTTAGCAATAGAAATTCTAATACAACAATCTTTTCTCTATCATAATGTATATGCACTATAGATATGTATTCAAAATTAATGGAGTCTTGTCTTGATTAAATATCTGTTCAGCGATTAAGACAATTTACAGATACACATGGGACAAGGTATTATGAGAGCATCATATATTCTTAGTGATGCACTTTGCACAACATACTAAATGATGGTTTTAATGAGGGAGTTGAATACTGACATGATTACTTAAATTGATTAAATTGAGAAGTTATTCAATTAATCTTCCCCAACAACTCAAATAATGCATGTAGTTGAAACCTTCTCCCTTTATTCTTGATTTTAGCCACTATTTGGCAATGTAATGTAAAGCTGTAACCACTTGGTTGTGAAAATCTTACGTTGTCATGAAAACTAACATGAGTTGCCATGGAAATTACTATGATAAAGCCAACAAGAAATGGCTCCTTGAGGAAACAAAGCATTTGGACTTATCTTCTAACAAATCCATAGGAGCTGTTTCAGGCCTTCCTGGGTATATACTACAAGAAAAATATACTACAAGTCTATGCATATTGCTAGCTGTCAAGATCATGTTTTAATTTATTTTGTTAATGTTCACTTATTGTCAATTGTTACCCTATAACAAAAAGACAAAGGTTTAAAGTCTTTGTAAGATGTAAGGTAAGATTGTGCACAACGAAGCAAATATTCTTAGCAAACCCAATTGAAATGTTGCACCACAATCTGTGTTCTGACAGATCAAAACCCTAAATATTTCACTTATTCTGGCATAATGAAGTATGGAGTGAAAAAACTATTGTCATTTTTTATATAGAAAACAATTAAAGCAATAGTACAATATAATTTTTGCAGTTAAGCCTACCTAAGAATCACAGAATGTAAAAAGCAACCATTATGGATTCATTTTATCCCAAAAGTGCTTTTTCACAAGGCAACTGGACTTTCTTGTTTTTCTTTGAAGATGTTTCATTTCTCATTCAAGAAGCTTCTTCAGCTCTGATTGGATGGTGCGGAATGGAAGGATTTATACTCCTTACAGACAACTGGTCATTTGGATTCTTTTAGAGCAGAGGTCCCCAACCTATGGGCCGCGGCCCACTACTGGGCTGTGGCCTCTTGGCCACTGGGCCACTTGGGTAACTGGGCAGTGCATGCGCATGTGCACGTGCTCACCCCCCCTCGTGCCACTGTTGACACGAGTGTTGTGCAGGCAGTGGCAGCGCAGCTAGTATAGTGCAGGCAGCGGCATTGCCACAAACCTTGTGCGGGTGGCGGTACCACAAGCAGCAGGTGGGCCACGGCGCAAGCCTCATGTGGGGGCAGGGTTGCGAGCCTAGTGCCAGGATGGCATTGCTGCGGGCCGCAGCGTGATCTTTGCCTGGGGGCAACGGCGCAATCCTTGCGCTGGGGCAGCATTGCTGCGGGCCACGGCTTGATCCTCACGCTGGCGCCACAAGACACACACAGGCGCCGCCATCACTGAGAGCCGCATGTGCATGCTCACAGCACTGTTTGCGTGTTGTGCGTGCTTGCAACCTGTTTGTACACGCACACTCACATGTAGCCACATTCATGTTTGTGCGTGCACGTGTAAGCGCCTGTCCATCCCTCTCCCACCAGTCCACCAACCCAAAAAGGTTGGAGACCCATTTTAGAGAGTCACTGAGGCCACCTGGAGGCTTATCTGTGTCCTTAGGGTCACCTGAGTAGTACAAATGGGTATGGAACCTTCTTGGAACTGGTGAAAGGACTCTGTTGCAGACTGGAGATAGATGATGTTGGATCCCTCCCCCTCTGTTGAGAGAGGGCTGTTCAATTTTGACATAAATGGTCTCTTTGACCCCTCTTTCCAACCAACGGTCCTCTGTCCAAAATGTGGACTTTGCCGTTTTCAATCTCAAATTTTGCCCAAATCATAATATCTTCTGTATATATTTAATCTTTCTTTTATAATGATGTTCAAATATCTTTCTCTAATTACTATGCTATCCAAGCATATTTGTGCAGACAAGATGTAATGTAGCATAAAACTGACACTATGCAAACAGTATCCAATAAGGACAGGCTGAAGAAATGATGAGATTGATATTCCAACTCAATCCACTAACCTAGCCTATACATAATGTCTGTGATAATTTATACAGAAGCCCATAGACAAAAAGAACAGATTTGCATGGCAAGCTGTTCTTTCAAAATGTTAAAAAATTAACATGAATTGGGCCATCAGATATACAATAGCTGTAATGGAAACATCTAAATTGTAAGCATTTGAACAAAGAGATATTGGCTATGTAAGTTCTTACTATATATACTGTGTGTGTGTTATAAAAAGGAATAACTAGATAAGATTTTAAAACCTAGCTCCAGACTTTTAAAATACTGTATACTCATTGTTTTGTCCAATAACTTGGCTTTAAAAAATTTTCAAAACTTAAGGCAGTTGTATAATTATACAATTATAAGTTGTATATTTTTTTCTCAATTTTTTATCAGCATAGTTATAAATGCTCCCTTATTGTAATAAAAAGAACTAGAATATTTTCCTTTAAATCTTTTCAGACTGAGTAATTCAGTACAATGGGCAATTTCTTACAAAGGAAAGATATTAGAATATGTAGAGATCATTTATCAGTGCACAATGGGTCATTTTTAATTCAATTTTATTCCTTTAATTAACTCTTCCTAGAGGCACCATCACTAGGGATTATTTCTACTTTAATATTTCACTTTATGTTTTAGAACAGACAACTAAAAACCGTGAATGCTTCTATTCTTCTTGTCTGCAATCTGACCACATTGCCTCTTATCATAATTGTTTAAGATCATTAACTTAAGCATACAAACACACACTGTTTATTTAACATTTTTATAAACTGGTTACAACAATTGAGTCTACAACTGAGACCAGAATCTTGATTGTTGAGTGAGGTGACATGTGACCACTTTGCTCAAAAGCCACAATCTCAGCTCTCCCACTTGTGGTCATTAAGTGATCACACAGGTCATTCAGCAGAGACTGGCGAGAACACCCTCTCCCTGCCCCACTGTGCCTGGAAGGCCCAGGTTCTCTCCCCACCTCACAGGCCCCAATACCTTTTTCTGCAAGCAGGCCTTATTCTCACAATCATTGGAATGCTCCTTCTTCAAATTGCAAAATTTGTCGCTGCAAATCTGGAAGGGGATGCCGCTGAATGGATGGTAGCACTCCACTACAAAGGGCCTCCAGAATTGGGGAACATCAATGCCTTCCTGGAAGGGCTCCACACCAGATTCGGGGACCCCACCCGAGCCCCCCAGGCAGAATCTGGTATCTGCTCCACAAGGCAGGGGAACCAGTCTGTTGCTGAGTATATTCGAGAATTTTGTAGACTAGCCAGGAAGCTAGGACGGTGGCCGGAACATCTACTGGTCTTACAACTTTGAGATGGGATTAACAGAGAGGTGTGCTAGAACTGCCTACCCCGAGGGATCTTCTACGAGAGTGACAGCGAGGGGGAAAACCACACAATGGTAAGTGGTTCCATCACCCCATTGACTGCCCAAGTAGAGGTGGTAGTGCCCCAGTCAGGGGCAAAGGGGGGGTTCACTGCCCTGTTAGATTCAGGGTGCATTCGCTGCTTAATCAACCTGAGGACTTGTTGGGACTAAGACTTAAGAGACTGAAGCAACCCATGAAATTTGAGCAAGTAGATGGCTCGCATACGGGGAGGGGGGGTTCCTGCAACCTGCCTGACCGAGCCAGTGAGCTTAAGAGCAGGGAGCCACAAAGAGACTATCCAGTTTATTGTAGCCCCAAGGATGGCAGAGACAATGATACTGGGGTTGTCGGGGCTGAAAAAGTGAAACCCGTCAACTGACTGGGGAAGCAACAAGTGAGGAATAAAGCTGAGAAAGGGTGGAGGATCGAGAAACTGCCAAAAGTTAGGTGAGCATAATTGGCTGTGAAAGTGAAAGCTGAAAGCAGCCCAGCAGAGCCAAGCATCCCAAAAGAGAATCAAGACTTGGCGGAAGTATTTAGCGAGCGGGAATCGGATGCGCTCCCTCACCAGTCCACACACTGTGCAATTGAGTTTCTGCCAGGGGCAAAACTACCCGTCAAAAACGTACTCCATGACCCCAGGGGAGATGGAGGACCTCCAAACTTTTGTGGATAAGAACTTAGTTATGGGTTTCGTTCAGACTGCCAAATCCAAGGTAGGAACACTGGTGCTCTTTAGGGAGAAAAAGGATGGATCATTGAGATTGTGCATTGATTTCAGGGGAATTAAGGGAGTTTGCATGGATAATATGTACCCCCTCCCCCTTATGAAGGACATGCTGGGGCATCTGTCCAAGGGGAAGGTGTTCACCAAGCTGGACTTGAGAGAGGTGTACTATCGTGTGAGGATCAAAGAGGGGGATGAATGGAAGACAGCTTTTAATTGCTTGGGGTGCTACCAATTGGGGTGCTACCAATTCTGAGTGATGCCATTTGGATTATAAGGAGCACTAGCTGTGTTCATGCAGCTAATTAACTAGGTACTGTATGATCAAAGGGGTCACATTCTCATCTACTCTGAGATGATAGAGGAGCACGTGAAGCTAGTGAGGGAAGTGCTACAGAAGCTACTGAAAGCTAAACTTTATGCCAAACTATCCAAATGCAATTTCCACAAAACTAGTTTGGACTACTTGGAGTATCGCACATCAGGCAAGGGGATAGAAATGGACCCTGGGAAAGTGAAAGCCATATTAGAGTGGGAAGCCCTCCGAACCTGGAGGCAGCTGCAGAGCTTTCTGGGCTTTGCCAGCTTCTACCAACAATTCATCCTCTCCTTGCAGATAGTCCTGCCTATCACAGAGCAATTAAAGATGGCAGGGGGAGGGTTGAAGCCCAAGGCAAGCCACCTGTTCAACTGGACTATGGACTGTCAAGCAGCTTTTGAAAAGCTCAAGCGATTTTTCGTGGCTGAGCCAACCCTTAAACACCCAGATCCAGCAGCACCTTTCATAATGCAAGTCGACGCTAGCAATGTAGCTGTGGGGGCACTCCTCCTTCAGAAGAACAGAGAAGGGAAACTCCAGCCAGGCGCTTACACCTCCCAGAAACTAACTGACATTGAGAGGTGTTGGGTGATGTGGGAGAGAGAGGCTTATGCGGTCCATTGGGCACTGCTTATCTGTTCCTAGAGGGTAGCAAGATCCCTGATCCGTGTGGATGGGCCACAAGAATTTTAGAGGCCCTGAAGGACCCAAGAAAATTATTCCCCAAGCAGATCCGATGGGCTCAATATTTCAATCAATTTAACTTCAGCCTTTGGTACTTGCCAAGGGGGGGGGGAATTTCCTGGCAGATGCGCTATCTCACCTGCCTCAGTACAAAAGCTCCAGGGAAGAGATAGTTAACTTAATCATCCCTTCTGGGCAGCTAGCTGTGCAAGGCTTCATGAGGCCAATTTTGCCGGCTCTCCCTTAGCCAGCTGATAATGAGGTAACCCAGAAATTGAAGGAAACCTTGGGGGAGGATGAATGGTTTAGGAAACACAGAGAAGAGTTGTTGATGAGGGAGGGTCTGGCCTGGAAGGGCCCCAAGCTGTATGTGCCATTCAACCTAAGAGTTCAGATCTTGCAAAGGTGTCATGACATAAAGCCCGCGGGCAATTCTGATTTTGTGAAAACCCTCCACTTAGCCAGGAGGCAATTTTGATGACCTAAAATGAACAAGGACATAGACAGCTACATTGCTGGGTGCCCGATCTGTGTTTCCATAAAAATATTGCCAGGGAAGCTTCCTGGAGTGCTGCAGCCAGTGACTAACCCCAGCAGAACATGGGAGGAAATAGCTATGGACTTCATTGTGGAACTGCCTCAGAGTTCCGGGAATATCACAAGGTTCCATCTTAGGCCCAGTACTCTTCAATATCTTCATAAATGATTTAGATGAGGGAATAGAAGGGGAACTCATCAAATTTGCAGATGACACTAAACTGGCAGGAATAGCCAACACCTCAGAAGACAAGCTTAGGATCCAAAAAGATCTTGACAAACTTGAACAATGGGCCCTATCCAACAAAATGGAGAAAAGCAAACTTTTACATTTAGGCAGGAAAAATCAAAGTACAGATTAGGCGAGACCTGGCTCGAAAACAGTAACTGTGAGAGGGACCTTGGAGTCCTAGTGGACGATCACTTGACTATGAGCCAGCAGTGTGCAGCAGCAGCCAAAAAAGCTAATACAATCCTGGGTTGTATAAACAGAGACATAGAATCAAAATCACGCGAAGTATTAGTACCGCTTGGTACCCTAGTAAGACCACACGTGGAATACTGCAACCAATTTTGGTTACCATACCACAAAAAAGATGTTAAGACTTTGGAAAAAGTTCAGAGAAGAGCAACTAAGATGATTAAAGGCCTGGAGACTAAAACTATGAAGAACGGCTGCAAGACTTGGGTTTGGCTAATCTAAAGAAAAGAAGAAACAGGGGTTATATGATAGCAGTATTCCAGTATTTGAGGGGCTGCCACAAAGAAGAGGGCATCAAACTATTCTCCAAAGCACTAAAGGGCAGGACAAGAAACAATGGGTGGAAACTGACCAAAGAGAGAAACAATCTGGAATTAAGGAGAAACTTTCTAACAGTGAGGACAATTAACCAGTGAAACAGCTTGCCTTCAGAAATCGTGAGCGCTCCATCACTGGAGGTTTTTAAGAAGAGACTAGACAGTCACTTGTCTAAAATGATATAAGTTCTCCTGCTTGATCAGGGGGCTGGACTAGAAGACCTCCAAGGTCCCTTCCAGCTCTATTCTATTCTACAGTAATTTGGACTATGATTGATCTGTTTTCAAATCAAAGCATTTTGTGACATCAGACTGAACCCATCAGTCTGAACCTTGGCCAAGTTGTTCATGCAGCATATATATAGACTGCATGGAGTCACAAGGCATGTCATTTCTGACCAGGGGGATGCAGTTTACTGCAAAGCTTTCGTGAGAGTTTATCAAATTCATAGGTTCCTCACAGGGGCTTAGTTCTGGGTTCCATCTGAGTACTAATGGATCAGCCGAGAGAGCTAACTCAATGATAGAACAATAATTGTGTTGCTATGTGAACTATCAACAGACCAACTGGGTGGAACTTCTGCCTTTTGCAGAAGTAGCATACAATAATTCTGTACATAGCAGCACTGGGGTCACCCCATTCAAAATTGCAACAGGAGTAGATTTTGTACTGATGCCAGAGCTACCAAATCTCCCTCCTCGTTGTCCCTAGCAGATTGGATGGATGAAGACTACATGGGGGAGAGGTGCAGAAGGCATTGAATAAGGCTAGGGAACCATATAAGAGGCAAGCTGATTGGAAGAGGGCTCCCTAAGAGATTTATAGAATCGGGGATCAGTGTACCTGTCTACTAAGTATCTCAAGCTGAGGGAGCCTTATAGAAAACTGTGTCCTAAGTACATAGGACCTTTCTCAATGATGAAAGTCATTAATCCAGTAACTGTTGAACTACAGTTGCCAAAAGAATTGAAGTGAGTCCACCCAGTGTTCCATTGCAGCTTGTTGAAACCGATCAAAAGATATAGCTTAAGACGAGGTAGAGAGTAAACTCCTCCAACTATACTAGTGGAGGGTGAGAAGCATTATGAGATTAAGAAAATACTAGACTCAAGGATTTTTAGGGGGAAGTTACAGTACTTAGTCCAGTGGAGAGGTTACCCCATAGCTGATCCTGAATGGGTAAGAGATCATAATGTTAAGGCTGACAGATTAATATGAAAGTTTCATGATAAATGTACAAGATGTCCCTATGTTTGAATGTTTGGTTAATTGTGCTTACTGTTTCCCTATGTTTATCCTTCTTTCAGGGGGCTGGTATGTCAAGGTTAAATTGCTGAGATACCTGATAACTTCTATCGCTACTCAACTTGCCATAGAAACAGTGAGGGAGTGGTAGGAAGCGTGAGAAGGAAATGGGAGTCTAAGAAGCCATCAACGAACCGTAAGAGCCAAAATCACTAACGCAGGTGTCTGACAGAGAAGTGGACCGTTCTCATAACAAACCAAAGAAATATGATTGGGCAACTTGGTGGTGGGGCTTAAGGGAAGCTATTGTTAACTAGGCATATTTTCACGTAGGAAAACCAAAGCTAGTTTTGCTTTTTCAGTTCCGAGATGTGTATTCAATAAAGTTATGGCACTACTTCAAAGCCTTGAAGATTCCTTAATTTTGAGATCGCTAGTCGGACGGTTGACAACTACAGAAGCTAGTGAACGCCATCAATCTGAAGACTAGAAATACACAGAAAAGAACTCTGCTGACTGCAGAAACAGTGCTCATTTCTTCGGGATCTGAACCCCATTTCTTTAGCCTTCTGGAAGGTCTAGGTCTCCTCCATGTGCAGAATAGAATACCTCTAGGCCAGAGGTAGGCAACCTTGGCTCTTTTATGACTCGTGGACTTCAACTCCCAGAATTCCTGAGCAGCATGGCTGGCTCAGGAATTCTGGGAGTTGAAGTCCACGAGTCATAAAAGAGCCAAGGTTGCCTACCCCTCCTCTAGGCTGATGTATCTTTGGGATCCAACCTCATTTCTGTAGCCCGGGGGGGGGGGCTGAGCTCCACTCAGCAGGTAGCAATTTCAGCTAGCCTCCAGAGACAAGAGGGAGTATGATCATGTGATCACAGGGGGTAGAGAGTTTTATGGTGGCCAGAAGTGCAATCGTTGTTTTCAGCCGCCATTCAGTCATGTCCAGCCCTCGGCCATTCTATGGATCAGCATTCTCCATGCCCCTCTGTTTTGCACCGCCTCCTTCAGATCC
The DNA here is from genome assembly GCA_023970755.1 of Azemiops feae. Lineage (NCBI taxonomy): Eukaryota > Metazoa > Chordata > Lepidosauria > Squamata > Viperidae > Azemiops > Azemiops feae. The sequence goes on along the minus strand of JALGBA010002234.1, from coordinate 41,637 downwards.
ATCATGATCATCCTGATGTCATCCTTTATAGTGTCCGCCAGCAGGTACTAGGGTAGCCCCTTCTCCTTTTTCCACTGATCACTTTCAGTATGATTGAGTAAGCTAGCTAGCTACATAAGCAAAGTATGACAGCCTCTTTTTGGTGATCTTGGCTTCAAGTAATACTATTGGTGAGGTTCAGTCTAGGACTTCTTTGTTATTTTTGCAGTCCATGGTTGCATAATAGTTGCCCCCAGCATAGTTCAAAGGTGTCCACCCTTCTCCTATCTGCCTTTTTCAGAGTCCACATTTTGCAGCCATAAATTGCAATTGAAAAAATGATTGTGTTAACTAATCTGCATTTGGTTGTGATTTAGTTGTGGTTGCATTTGTTTCACATTCTCCCATGGTGGTGGGGTGAACAGTATAAGCCTATTATACTGGAGACTGCAGCTCGGGAGAAAGACATGGCAACCTATTCCAGTTTTCCCTGCCAAAAAAATTTATGGATTGAGTCAAAGTTGTGGAAGATATGATACCGAGCAGTGAGTCCCCTTAACTGGGAAGTATTAATAAAGCTATAGGAGAAGTGTAAAAAAGTGCACTATAAGCAGTAAAACCCATTTTTCAAGGCCATTGTAACTTCAAATGGTTGTTAAATGACTGATCGTAAAGGACTACCTTGTAAACAGAGCTGAAACAAAACTTGAACTGCAACCACTCCCCAGTTTCATTTGCTAAGAAAACCTCCTGCTCCCCCCTAATCCTCTGGGATATTCTTTAAATTAAAATGATGTTGCAAGCTGTCTTTCTGGCACTTACTTTGCAGCAACTCTAACTGACCACTTACTATTAGCAGGAATATTGCATGTGGAAAGGTTACAACTAAAGATGGTAGCTTTGTCTATGTTATGGTTCCGAAGGAAGAGGCTTTTAAAAGAAACTAGGTATTGTTTTCCTTTAAGAATCTTTTTAATAGCAAACATAAGTTCGGCACATACATGGAAGGATGCCAGAATCTGAATTTCTCTGGCTTGCGTCTATCTTATCTTGCTAAAACTCCTCCCTTACTTTACAGTCATCTTCCAATTAGGCTGGAGGCCAAAGATTCACTTCCGTTCTTTTACCGGCACTTTCCTCATAAATCTCCTCCCTTTCTATGTCATCTGAGTTAACTCTAAAAATACCAGAAAGTACTGCATATCTTGTCAAAGCAATAATATCCTATATTAACAGCGTTGACAAGTCTAATCCTAGTAATATTTTTTTATGTGTTTACTTAATGTAATTATGTAACTGATATAATTATATAGTTACATCAATTACAGGTAATCCCTGAGTTACGAGCATTCCCTTAGCAAACATTCGAACGTAAGTGCCCCCTAGTGTTTACGAAAAAGTCCCAAAATTACGAATGTTGCCGCACCATGGCAGTCGTTCGCCCTTACGAACGACCGCAGTGGCACTGCAACATTCACCCTGGCTATTCCCTCCCTCTCCCCCTCCCGGGGCTCCCTAGGCACTAGGCTGTGGATGCTCACCTTGTGAAGATCGAGAGATCCTTCACTTTCTTAGCTGTTTTCTTTCTTTGGTGCGTTCACAGAGAATGGAGACCTAAAGTAACGCAAGATCATGCAAGATCAGTGGCGCAAGATCTCACACTACTGATCTCGTATGATCTCACAGTAGTAGGCCTCTGTTCTCTGCAACAGAGAACAGAACGGAAGCCGGAGGGAAACAGACCTCCAGAGGCATGCAAAAGCCTCCCTTGGCCTCCGTTCCGGGTCTTGGAGGCTTGGAGGAGGCCTCCAAGGTCCAGAAGGTCCGGAAGCATGTGGGCACCTCCCACGGGCTCTGTTCTGGCCTCGGAGCGTCTCTGGCATCCTTTCCGGGCAGCAGCAGCCCATAAAAAACCTCCAATGCCCAGATCAGGCCCTCAGAGCCCTGCTGAAGCATCCCCTGACATCCTTTCCAAGCAGTAGCAGCCCGGAAAACGCCTCCGACACCCAGATTGGGCCTTCAGAGCCCTGCTGAAGCATCCTCCGGCATCCTTTCTGAGCAGCAGCAGCCCAGAAAAGATCTCTGACACCTGGATCAGGCCTTCGGAGTCCCGCTGAAATGTCCCCCAGTATCATTTCCAGGTGGCAGTGGCCCAGAAAAGCGAGGCCCTCTTCTAGGACTCCGAGGCCCAGAACGGAGGCTGTTGACGGCAGCCATATGCTTCCAGAGGTCCATTCTAGGAGGTCCATTCTGGGCCTTGGAGGCCTCCCTCTGCTCTTTCCAGGAGGAGAGAAAGAAAAAGAGAGGCTGGAGAGGAGACAGATCTTCACAAGGTAAGTGACCCGGCATGGCAGGATGAAGGGGGAGCAATTGTACCCCCAGGGGAGGGAGCATGAGGTATTTCAGTGGGTCAGGGGAGGCCTTGGATGGCCTGTGCCATAACTAGCCCCCCCATGGCTTTCCCCACCCTGAGATACCTCATGTTCACTTAACGAGCCATGCATTCATCCACACATTAAATTAGCAAATGCGTGGGCAAAAGCTGGGAGTGAATCACATTCAAGGTATGAGATTTACTCCTACGAATCCTCAAGTTACGAATGGAATGGGCACGCTCCATTACATTCGTAACTCGAGGACTACCTGTACATAATTACAGAAAAGCTACAAGGAATATTTTAAAAATTTGTATGGGAATGCTAAACTGGAACTAAAATGAATCATATAAATATTAGCATTTAATAAAAAAAAGATACATTTTGTCATTCCTTTTCTTGGATATTGACATTTCTAATATTCATTCCAATTTTATAAGGTTGTAGTTGTACATAATATAACTGGAGAAATGTTATATATGTGGTTTGTTTAAAGAATGGCTAGGCAACTTGTTTAATTTGAAAAATGGAGCCTCCTTCTTTTCTGATGACTGAAAGAAAGCTGTTATTCCCCATACAAAGTCTGGATGCAAAAATAATATTTTAATTGTTAAGCATCCCTGAGATGTCTGGCAGAATTCTGACTGAAAGAGTATGAGAAACAATAGTGAAAATAACTGGCAAGTACTGTAGCTTCAGGCTAGGCAGGAAGTGCAGAGTCCAGTGTATTATTCAATAAATCACTACAATTGTGAGCAAATAATTGTTCATTGTTGAGCATCTCCGCGAGTGTTGCGTGGGCACTAGAGTCGGCGTGAACATCACAGTGAGCATCATGCAGGCCTTAGCACCACCGCTCGTGGCCCCATTTTTGTGTGCTCATGGGTGCATAAAGGCACTTCCCTCTCCCTTTCCCTCCAGGCCGCCAACCCAGAAAGGTTGGGGACCTCTAGAGTAGGGTATAAGGAAGGCCATGTTTTTAAAATGATATACCAATGTTGACAGAATGGTAATGGATAATACATAGTTTGTTGCATACTATTATTTTTTTTAATAACAAGTTTTATTATTATTTTTTTGTTTTACAGCCAAGGGCTTAAAACACATCGTGGAGATAGGGTACTCCATAGAACAAAGCAAAAGATACAGTCATACATGTACAATTTAAATTACTTCTTTAAAGGTTCCCTCTCTATTTTATCAGTCAAAAAAAGAAAAAAGAAAAAAAAAACAGAAAACAAAAACTATCAATCATATTTTCACCCGTTTTCAGGCTTAACTAACTTTCAATTAATCTATTTCAATTTGGTCTTACATAAACATATGGTATATAATTCGGGCATTCCTATAATGTAAATTATTTCTAACATATACCTATTATTCCAATTTCAATTTATACTTCTCAATTAAATTCTATCTTTTATTCTATTCTATTTCACATACATATTTTATAAATGAACATAACTTTATGTATTTTAAAACCATTACATTTTAGCCTAAAATAATAAAACAATAATTATTTCTATCATAGACATATAATATAACTATTATATTTTAATGTTTCTCAACTATATTCTATTTCATATACTCTATCGAATATTTTTATAAATCAACCCAAATCTCTAAAAATTCCTCAATTGTTTCAATTTAGTCCACTTGATACATTGCTAGTTAACATTCAATTCTTGTGGGTAAAAATATCAGTACTATTTCACCAATCTCAATCTAACTCCTTTAGTTTTAGATTTTCCAATTTTCCCTATTGCCATTGCAAACCATACTCAAATCCATAATTTAGATCTAATATTGACTCAGACCAAAATAACCTTAAAAATCTCAAAAATATTAGCTCAATCAAAGTCTCTAAAAGCCCTTTTTACCCATCAGATAAAATTTTAACTCTCATTTTTAAACCTAATTCTAGCTTTCTTTTTGTGCCAAGCAGGTTTCCACAATAGGGCCTCTAGCTCCTCCCATCTTAGTGTTTGGCTATAGACATTTTCCCACCATTGAGTCCAATCATAGTCTTCTTCTCTTTTTTCCAGTGTTGTCTGCACTATCATATTGTCAGCATTTTTAGTGCCTCGTATTTGGAAGTCCATTCCTGTTGCTTTTAAAATTATAGATGTTTTAGTTGAATTCCGCCTTTAATCATCAGAAATCTCCATCATTTGCATGTGGGATGTATCCTCTTCCTCATCAATAAATTGTGAATATATTTCATCCATCTCGTTAAGTTGTAGATCTGATTGTGTGCCATAGTCAGTCAAAGTTTGAGCTTCAGTTTTTAATTCTGAAACCTCCTTTTTCCTAAGCGTTCTAATATGTTCTTTAAATTCCACTCTCATTTCCAAAAAGTTTTCTAATATAAGTCCATAATTAATCTGTGAGTAGGATTCCATCCTCTTTTTTTTTTTAGTAAAAGTTCAGCTTAAAAGATAGATTGCAGCATTATAAAATATAAAGTCCAAACAGAAATATATTTCCAAACAGAAATAGGGAGAAGCAAATAGTCAAATCCAGCACAAAAATAAAAACAGCAAGAGTCCCAGTCAGTATTTTGAATATCTAATTTATAGTCCAAAATAGAAATAAACAAGGATGTCTTAGCAGTCAATTATTATATTGTAATCCTAGAATGAGAAAAAATCCATTTTTTTGAAATATATTCAATATTGTAAAGTCAAACGAAGTACAAGTAGAAAACTGAACAAATTCCAAAGGAGATACACCAGTCTGGGCGTCACGCCAAGATCAGGGAGTGAGAGTTCAGCTGGAGATAGTTACTTTATAACAGTCAAAGTTTCTGGGCTTCATGTCAAGTTCAAGGCTACAATTGTAACCAAAACAATCCACATGAGTCCGCCCAGGGAACAGAAAGTTTTTTTTTTTTAAAAAAAAATAGGCAATACTGTTCAGGAGGGGGGGAGGAAAAAAAAAAGCACTCCACCCCCCTCCCTAAGGGTTTTCACCTAAACTAAAGGTAAGCAAGCCAAGAGAGAAAGTCACAGTAAGGATTTTTTCCAGGATACCCGAATTCCAACAGCTCATATAAACAAACAAAAAAAAAAAATTTAATTATTTTTCCAAAGCCCGTTTTTCCCAGTGTCCAAACGCTGCTTTCTCAAAATAGGGAAATAGTTCTTAAAGCTGTTAACAGGGAAGTAGATAGATTAACAAGAGGGAGGGAAAGGTCTCACCCGGATCTTCCACGGTGGTTCTTTTTGCTTAGATGTTGCTGTGACTTTCGGCTGGAGCAGCTAAGTGATCGGCCATGTTACTGGCCGATCTTCTCCCCGTCGGCCCAAAGGTGATTTCTCGGACCGCAGAGGGAGCTGCCGCTCCCTCCGCGATCGACGAGTGTCCTCCTCCACAGTGGTCGCCCCTTCAGGGCGACTTTCGACCCTGTCCAGGGTCTACCGGCAGGGGGAAACCGGACGGCAAAGAGAGCATGTTCTTTGCACGTCCACTGGCGCTGCAACTGGAACCGGAAGTCCGTTTGTTGCATACTATTAAAGACTGAGAAATGAATGTTTTTTAAAAAGAAGCAAAAATTGCTGTATATAAAACAAGGACTCCCTATCTTCCATCATTTCTACTTATGAGGTAATATCAGCCAGAACAGGCAAATTCCAGGCCCTCTCAATTTGGTGCAAGAAAGCAGGCCTTCTCTGTCACAGAGGAATAATCTCTACAATAGCATGTGCCCAGGTATCTATATGGCTCCTACTTTAATGATGTTTCAAAGGTCTCTGAAAAAAATGGCTCTAGGATTGGGTGGCTGCTAAGCTCCTATAGATTTGGATTGGGTGTTTTCTCTTCAGGGCCTTTTTGATCTATTTATTTTTTCTTTATTGTTACCGTTTTTAAAAGCTAAGCTGCCTAGATGTGTATTTGAAGCCAGATGGCTTCTAAATTAAATGAATAAATAAAATCATGCTTCAACTCATATTGTTTTATACAGAAGTGAGAGCTGGATGTTACCTGGAAACGATTACTCAAGCAGTATATGCAATAACATATGCTAGACCTAAGGACATGAATGAATGGGAGGTGAATGAATGAGAGCTGAATATAAACCTGAGTACTACAGGCAATCCTTAATTTACAACTGTTTGTTTAGTGACCATTTGAAGTTATAACAGCACTGAAAAATTGACATGACCAGACCTCGCACATACAATTCCTGCAATTGCATGAACAAAATTCAGACATTTGGCAATTGGCATGTATTTACAATGATTGCAGTGTCCTAGGATCACATGATCATCATTGGCAACCTTCCCAGTGGCTTCTGCAAACAAAGTCAGTGGCATCTGTGTTTTATTGTATAAAGATAATAATAATACCTCTGATTTAACAAATGTCAATGAGAAAGACAAAAATGTCTGGATAGTGGATTTGGTAGTACCTGGAGACAGCAGAATATGTAGAAAAGAACTGGAGAAAATCACAAAATCACCATCAGTCAATTGCAAAAAGCAGCTTTACTTGGAACAGCTTACATCTTGCAATGATACCTTTAATAACATTAAAGAATGACATTGCCTATATCTAAGTCCTTGGGAAAGACTCTATAGTGTACACAATGCCAAATCCAATCTAAATATCTGGCTGACTTGCAACCAACCATATAATATTAAACTTGTATGCCTCCCAACTTTCAACAACTCTGAGCGGTGCACAAATCAAACAAAGAAATTACAATAAAATCAATAAAGCATAACGATTAAAAATGGCAATGTGATGAAACAAGTGGTTTCATTCTTATTGCCTCATCAAAGGTCTGGGTGAAGAGCCAAGTCTTCACTTAATTCATGAGAATCAAACTGCAAAACAAATTTATGAGGGAAGAGTGAGCAAGTTCAGAACAAGTCAAAGAACAAGTTGTGGCAAGATAGAACTAATGACAATTTCAAAAAGACTTGAGACTGACAATCCTATTAAGCCCACCACATATTTATAAACTCTCAATTCAGATTAACATAACTCAAATACTGCATGTCTGGGTTATGTTCATTTCATAGTTACTTACTCTCCTGCCATCAGAGGGACAATATGAACCTAAATGAACATTTATCATGTCACCAAGAACTAATAATTCCAGGAATATATTGCCAGCTCACTCTGAAGAAAGTTAATATTAACTTGTTAGTATGTTTCCATGGTTTTTTAGCTGAAATTTGGAGATATTATGAAAAAGTAGATTGGCCAGCAACATTCTGAACTGCTTCTCTGAAAGGGATGCATTGCAACAATTTTTCTGGATTTTATCCCTGCAGCCTCTGACTTGATCTGTCAATCAGAATCAATCAGAATAGAGCTGGAAGGGACCTTGGAGGTCTTCTAGTCCAGCCCCCTGTTCAAGCAGGGTTAGACCCTATACCATTGCAGACAAGTGGCTGTTCAATCTCTTTTTAAAAACCTCCAGTGATGAAGCACCCATAACTTCTGGAAGCAAGTTGTTCCACTGGTTAATTGTCCTCATTGTTAGGAAGTTTCTTCTTAATTCCAGATTGCTTCTCTCCTTCATTAGTTTCCATCTGTTGTTTCTTGTCTTGCCTTCTAGTGGTTTGGAAAATAAATTGACCCCCTCCTCCTTGTGGCACCCTCTGAAATACTGGCATACTGCTATCATGTCCCCCTTACTCCTTCTTTTCTCTAGACTAGTCATTCCCAAATTCTGCAACCATTCTCCATATGTTTTAGTCTCCAGGCCCTTAATCATCTTAGTTGCTTTACTTTGCACTTTTTCCAAAGTCTCAACATCTTTTTTGTAATGTGGTGACCAAAACTGGATGCAGTATTCCAGGTGTGGCCTTACTAAGGCTTTATAAAGCGGTACTAATACTTCACGTGATTTTGATCCTATGCCTCTGTTTATACAACCAAGGATTGTATTAGCTTTTTTGGCTGCTGCTGCACATTGCTGGCTCATGTTTAAGTAATCGTCCAGTAGGACTCCAAGGTCCCTGTCACAGTTACTATTTTTGAGCCAAGTTTCACATAATCTGAACTTGTACCTTTGGTTTTTCCTGCCCAGGTGCAAAACTTTGCTTTTCTCCACATTAAATATCATTTCGTTAGATAGGACCCATTGTTCAAGTCTGTCAAGATCTTTTTGGATCCTGAGCTTGTATTCTGGGGTGTTGGCTATTCCTGCCACTTTGTCTCATCTGCAGATTTGATGAGTACCCCTTCTATTCCTTCATCTAAGTCATTTAAGAAGATATTGAAGAGGACTGGGCCTAAGACGGAGCCTTGTGGTACCCAACTGCTTATTTCCTTCCATGTAGATGTAGTACCATTAAGGACTACTCGTTGAGTACCGTTTGTCAGCCAGTTACGAATTCATCTGGTGGTGATGCTGTCTATCCCACATAGCTTACCAAGAAGTAGTAGGTTGTGGTCTACTTTGTCAAATGCCTTGCTGAAATCTAAGTATACTATGTCCACAGCGTTTCGCTGGTCTACATTTAGTCACTTTATCAAAGAATGAAATAAGATTGGTTTGGCATGATCTATTTTTAACAAACTCATGCTGGCTACTAGTTATAACTTTATTTGTTTCTAGATGTTCACAGATCTGTTTTTTTATTATTTTTCCAGTATCTTTCCAAGTATTGATGTTAGGCTGATTGATCTGTAGTTTCTATTTTTTTCCCCCCTTTTTTGAAGATGGGAACCGCATCAGCTTTTTTTCTAATTCTCTGATAGTTCCCCAGTGCTCCAAGATCTTTTAAAGATATGGTACAATGGTTCTGAGATAACATCTGCCAGCTCCTTCAGAACTCTGGGATGTAATACATCAGGTCCCGGTGATTTATATTAATCAAGATCAGATAGGTGTTCTCTTGCTTATTTTAATTTTTATTTCTAGTCTGTCTTTTACAGTTATGTTTTTAGTAGGTTGGGTTACAGTTTCTTTTTGTGTGAAGACTGATGCAAAGTATGAATTAAGCAGCTCTGCTTTCTCTCTACTGCCTTTTACTTCCTATCTTCTATCCTATTTATCTATTGAACTGGAAGTAATAAAAAGGCCTTTCAGTTCAAATGACCTGAATTACGGTATTACTTGATTTTTCACTTGATTAAGTGAAGAATGATTAAGTGAAGATTAAGTGAGAATGATTAAAACATTCTCATGTATGCCAATTTGAATCATACACTTTGGCACAGAAAGTATTCAAATTTAAAATTTTCCCAAAATTTTCTCCCCAAAAACAAGATTGATGGTAGTCTATATTTCTGATATCACTATATCACTACAACTCAGTGTAGAGCACAAGTGAAGCCCAAGCTATCTACCTACCTAAATTGGTCTTGTAACCTATCATTTTCTCCAGATCATAGAATGATGTATCAAAGACAGAAAAGACTATGTAAGATGTACAGCAACTCTTTCTACAGAAATTAAAGTGGAACAGATAAAAGGGTGTAGAAAGTGTTTTTTAAAAACCTAGCTATTATGCTATAGATACACAAGACAGGAAAATGCAAATGCAGAAGGAATCTAGTTCCAATTTACATATAAATAAATCTAAAGGAGTTAGCCAATTACAGTAAAGCTATTACTTCAGCATATAAAATAATGTTAAAGTAGAACTCTTTTTTGGCTGGAATTTTATATGCTACATTTACATAAAACTGACTCTGAATATAATCTCTCCCAAAGAAAAAAATAATAAGAGTGGCAATGATTATGACAATAACACCTCTACGTGATACCCAGCCATTCCACTGTTACCTAATCTTTTCAACTACAGTTATAACTACTGCAAAAGATTCTTCCATCTAATAAATAGATATGCTGATCATACTTGGCCAATAAAAAATTCTATTCTATTCTATTCTATTCTATTCTATTCTATTCTATTCTATTCTACTCTACTCTACTCTACTCTACTCTACTCTACTCTACTCTACTCATTTGAAAAGGGCAAATAAAAGTTTTTATTTCTGTTATTAACTATTAATTCCCTGTAAAAGAAAGTATCCTATTTATAAAATTAATTCATTTGTAATTTGCATATACCACCTATTCTGTCTCATTCATACAAAACACCCTCATACAAAGAAACATACTATACAATGCACATGTGCTCTCCATCTCCCATGTTGCCCTCTCTAGGCTAGGTATGTGTGTGCGCGTGCACGTGCGCATGGACACACATACACACACACATCTCTTCCACCTTCCAACAGAAATATTAAACTTGAAGAAAAAGTTTAGATCGGTAAAAAAAAAGAGAAAAAAGGGGAAACAAACTTAGAAGGAAAGGAAGCAAGAAACCGTAAATGGAGAAGAAAAAAAGCAATAGAAATCTTTTAGCTATTACAGAAAAGTTAATTTCACTAAGCTAACAGTTTCTACCACATGAAAGGTAATTTATTAAATGCAAACATTTGACTATACTAGGAGGAGCCAAGGCAGCAAAGGCTGTAAAGAGCTCCTCCAAAAGTAAAAGCTTTTTCTTTTCTTTTTATTTTAACTTTTTAACTCCTTTTAACACTGCATTTTTAACCTACCCATTGTTAACCTATTTTAACCTATTTTAACCTATTTTTAACCCACTTTAACCTATTTTTAAATTGTTTTAACCCTTGTTTGACTTTTTATAATAATCAAAGACTTTTTATAAAGGATATATACTGGAGAGGCTACCATTGTTTTACCTACATTTTAATAACTCTACAAGCCAGGATTACCAAGAATGGGGAAAAGGAGAAAGAGACAGCATGTTCACTCGGCAGCACAGAGTTCTTCCAAGCCATTGAAGTAGCAGAAAATGGAAGATTTCACTGTAAATAGACAGTCTGCTCCAGGAAGTAACTCATCTGTATGTGACTCATTGGAATGGGATTTACAAACTGAACTTGAAAGCAAACAGCATATAGAAGGGGCGTTGTCTTACCTGAACGCCTTTTCTCAGCGTGATGAATGGAGAATCCACCAATGGGTTAACTTGGACCTCCTGCCCATGTAGACCAAATCAATCAAAGCTGCCACGCCCGTCTGGCTGAGGGCACGCCCCCAGTTTCGAAAAGGGCGAAGCCAATGACTGTACAACATGTTGGCTCCCAGATCCTAAACACTGGACCTGACTGCGCATAAGGGATGGGTGTGGATTCTCCATTCATCATGCTGAGAAAAGTTGTTCAGGTAAGAATACGCCCCTTTTCCAGCGTGAAGAATGGAGAATCCACCAATGGGACTTACCAAAGCCCTACTGTCCCTATGGGAGGGGAGCAGACTCGGCCAGTGCCCCTGCCACCGGCACTAGCTGTTGCAGTACCCTGCGGCCAAAAGAGGCCTCCGCCAAGGCAAACTTATCAAGTCGATAATGGCGCACAAAAGGGGAAGGCGAGGACCACGTCGCCGCCCTGTAAATGTCCTCAATGCTGGCCTGTGTGGCCCATGCTGCAGAGGTAGCAGCATTGCGAGTGGAATGGGCCGTCAAGTGACCTGGAACTGTTAAGGAAGACGCCTGATACGTCTCGGAAATACAGGCTCTAATCCACCTGCCAATGGTAGAAGAAGACACCTTCTTACCCTTGGAGGCCGGATGGAAGGAAACAAAGAGGGCTTCAGATCTCCGAAAAGACTCCGTCCGCTTGATGTAACAGCATAACGCCCTGCGAACATCAAGAGTGTGCCGTTGTCGTTCCAATGTATGAGATGGATTAGGGCAAAAGTTCGGTAACACGATCTCTTGTGCCCTGTGAAAAATGGTGTTAACCTTAACCAAGCGCAGGACCACTCTGTCTGTGTGAAAAACACACAAGTCCTCTCTGACAGAAAGAGCTGCCAGTTCCGAGATACGCCTAACCGAGGTAACTGCAACCAAGAAAGCAACCTTAAGAGACAAGGACCTAAAGGTGCAGGACCTAATAGGTTCGAAGGGTGCCTGAGTAAGGGCCTGTAAGACCCGGGGTAACTCCCAAGTGGGATACCTATGTACTACTGGTGGTTTACTGTTGATGACCCCTTTGATAAAGGATCGTACCATGGGGTGATGGGCCAGTGGCTCCGAAGTGTCACAGGTAAACACCGTGGCCAGAGCCGCGACCTATCGGCGAATAGTGTTGGGCGCCAAGCCCTTATTAACACCCTCCAACAGATAGTCTAATATCCATGGAATGGTTACCTCTGAGATAGCTAAGTGATTGCTGTTGCACCAACTGCAGAAATGTCTCCAAGTGGAGTCATAAATTCGATTGGTCGCCGGTCTCCGGGAGGCTTGAATCATAGAAACCACTCCCGAGGAATAAGATTCTTGGGCCAAGGCCCTGCGTTCAAGTGCCAGGCGGCTAACTGAAGCCACTGAGGCTCCGGGTGTTGTATGACTCCCTGCACTAGTCGTATCCGATCTGGAGGAATCCTCCACGGAGGGACCATAGAGAGGCTCGTGAGGTCGGCAAACCACCGTCGCCTCGGCCAGTGCGGGGCAATGAATATGACCTCTGCCCGTTCCTGCAATATTTTCCTGATAACTGCTGGGATCAGAGGGAGAGGTGGGAAGGCATACAGTAGTCCCCCTGGCCAAGGGCTGTGAAGAGTGTCCGTCCTCTCCGCCCCCGGAGAGGGGAACCTGGAAAAGAATCTTTGAAGTTGGGAGTTCACCGGAGAGGCAAATAAGTCCAGGACCGGCAACCCAAACCTCTCCGATATCTCCCTGAAGAGATCCGGATGTAGACTCCATTCTGAATGGTCTACTGTTGCCTGGCTTAAGTAATCCGCCTGACGATTTGCCTCCCCTGAGATGTGTTCGGCTTTCAGGGAGAGGAGATTGTTTTCTGCCCAGGACCCCAATAACATGGCCTCGGCCATGAGAGACCGGGATCAGGTACCGCCTTGACGGTTCACATGGGCTTTTGCCGCCACGTTGTCCGTGAGGACCAGCACGTGTTGCCCCACAATCTGGTTGCAGAAGTGGCAAAGGGCCAGATGGATGGCTCTCAGTTCCAGCCAGTTGATATTGTGTGTCAGATCTGCTCTGGACCACCGACCCTGAGCCAACTGAGATTGGAAATGAGCCCCCCAGCCAAACAGACTGGCGTCTGTGGTCAATGTTAGCCTGCTGGGCTCCTTGAATAGTGACCCTCTTGTCACCTCCGGGGAAGCCCACCACAGAAGGGATCTTAGAATCTGAAGAGGAACCCGTACCCTTTGGTTGGAAGAGCTTGTGCCCAGTCTTTGGAATGGGAGCAAGAACCATTGAAGGTGTCTGGAGTGTAGTCTGGCCCAAGGCACTATCTCTAAGCAAGATATCATCTTTCCCAATAACTGGGAGAGGATAGCCAGTGTTACTACACGTTCCCTGCGGATTTTGAGAACCATGTCTCGAATGCTGTTTTGACGGTCTCGAGACAGATAGACCCGGCAAAGGTCTGTGTCTATTATCGCGCCCAAGTGTAATAGGCGTGTTGAGGGAGTCAATTGACTTTTTTGAAAGTTGACTGAGAAACCATGGTCCTGAAGAGTCCTTATGGTGAGGGCCAGTTCCGCCTGGGTGGCCAGAGCGGAGGACGACTGGATGAGAATGTCGTCCAGGTAACATTGGACGCGCACCGGTACTAACCGTAGGTGTGCGGCGAGTATTGCCAGGATCTTGGTGAAGACCCTGGGAGCCGAGGATAGGCCGAACGGGAGGGCTCTGTATTGGTAATGGCTGTTGGAATAGCAAAACCGGAGATATTGCCGATGGTTTGGATGTATAGGGATGTGGAGATACACCTCCGTAAGGTCTATGGACATCAGAAAGTCCCCCCGTCTTACGCTTGCAAAGATGGACTGAAACGTCTGTATCTTGAACTTTCGGTACGACAGGTGAGAGTTTAGGCCCTTGAGGTCTAGTATCGCCCTCCATCCCCCTGAGGCCTTTGGAACAACGAATAGGATGGAGTAAAAACCCTGATTCAGCTGATCGACTGGTACCCGTTCTATGGCTCGTATGTGTAACAGATGCAGAATGGCCTCCTCCAGGAGGTTCTATTTGACTGGATTCCTGGGGAGGGGACAGGAAACGAAGCGCCAGGGTGGCCTGGCCACAAACTCCAGAGACAGCCCGTCCCTGATGGTGCTTAGCACCCAAGAGTCTGTGGTCGTGGTCTCCCATTGGTGGAGAAAGTAAGATAGTCTGCCACCTATGGGAGCCTCCCTCCCTGAGTCACCTGGATCTACGGAAGGGACAGCCGCCCCTGCCTCGAAAGGACCGCCTACCCTGGGCCTATCTGTATCTGTCCCTGTACCCAGACTGGTCAAATGAACGGTCCGGGCCTGCGGGAAATGGCCGGGAGACCTGTGCTGAGGCCGAATCTGATCCCATCCAAAAGGGCTGTCGACGGGTATATGGGGAGAAATGACGGCTAGGTCTCCTGGAAAGGTGATAGAGGACCCTCCATTTCTCCCTGTTTTCAACTAAGTAGGGGGTCAGGGCCTCCCCAAAGAGGCGGGCACCGCGGTATGGGGCGGAAGCTACGCGCCATTTGTGTCTAGCCTCGGCCCTCCAATTTCTGAGCCATAGAGGTCTGCGTGCAGAGACGTTGGATGCTATGGCACGGGCAGAGAATCTGGCAGCCTGCAAAGATACAGCCTGCAAAGATACTGCGATGCGGCCATTATTTTTGTCAAGTCCTGATGGACTCTTACCTCCTCCGGGGGAATTCTAGCCTGTAATTGGCGGAGCCAGATAAGAGAGACCCTTGCGAAGAATGAGGCTGAAGTAGAAGCTCTTATTGACCAAGCTGAAGCTTGGTGTGTCCTGCGGAAAGAAGCCTCAGATTTCTTATCCTCGGGCTTCAACGCCTCTGCCATATCTCCAGGTACCCTGGAATCAGAATATAAAGGCATTAAAGACTCACCTACCTCAGGCACCTCCAGGGCCTCATTCAGGACCAGTTCCGTGTCAAGCAACTTACGGTCGATTCCCCCAGTAGAGGGAGCAGCACTTGGGGCCTCCCATTGTCCCCTAATGGATTTCAAAAACATGGTAGGGGGGCAAGGTATTTGTTTGTGTAGCACCACCAGTTCTGAAAACAACAGGTCCTGGCCAGGAAGCTGTTCAGGCACCTGCTCAGGCACCGATGGCTGAACCGGATGTATCTTACCGGTCGCACAGGCCTTGCAGAGCAGGGACGGAAATAGCGAGGGATTAAATAGTCCTATCAGAGGAGGTTCCTGAGGAGGCTCCTCATCGTCCGACCACTCTCCCGAGTATTCTGAGCCCCCGCTGCAAAGGAGTGAGGAGGTGAGTCAGAAATTGGGTACTGGAGGGCACCTGACCTCGAAGGGTCAGGTGATGGCATGGGGATCATGGGAGCGGGAGCCACTTGAGGACGCCTCATGGGCGTCATGGCTTGAGTAACTGCCTGAGAAATCAATTCTTGCAGATGAGCTTTGAAGGATGGATCCTCCAGCTCAAGAAGCCCCGCTGCTGTGGGGGTAAAGGTGGCAGTTGGAGCCTGGCCCGCGAGGGGCGATCTCTCAAGGGGTCTAAGCCCCACTGCAGTTGGAGTAAATGTGGCTTCTGGAGCCTTAGGGTCCTGAAGCCCCTGTTCCTCCTCAAAGAGGGAAAGGAGTTCCTGATAAGGACCAGTTGAAGGGGCCCCCTCTGAATCCCGTTCTGGGGACCATGGGGCCTGGGGCTCAGGTTGAGGGCCACAAGGTAGTGTCACCGTAGTGATAGGGGGCGGCTTAACCGTCTCCCCTACAGCCAGTCTTTGTGCACGGGAGAACTGTCTCTCCAGGGCACGGTGCCTACGGCTGGCCTGCTTGTCGGCCGCCTTGGAGGCTGCTTTCTTTGAGCCAGCCTTGGTCTTGGCCTTGATTTTTGCAGCTGCCTCCTGACTAGAGGACTTACGCTTCCCATGTCCACTGGAAGTGGAAGCCTGTGGCTCGGTGTTATCTGCCATTGTAAAGCGAGAGTTTTTCAGTGGGGTGCTGAAGCGTCTCGGTCTGCAAGAGATGCGGCTGTTAACCACCAAGGTGGGACTGGCCTGCACGTGGATCAGTGATGGTCCGGCCCACTGGCAAGCACGGACTCACACTTAGCGACGGATGTCGCGGGTCACTAGCGATGAGACTGAGCGTGAGACCTACTTTGAGGCCAATTTCGCGTTTAGTGACGGGATCACACGTGTCTCAGTGATGGCAAGCTCAGTATTGACCGTTCACTAGATGCAGACTATGGCAACAGGCTATGACTGGCAAGGCCCAATGACTGCGGAATGCTAGCAGGCAACTGATATTGTGTGGTCTGATATATACAATACAGGGGACCCCTATGTCCTTGGAAGTAAGGCCCCAACTGGCAGCAAAGAAAGGCCTGATTAGTGGAAAATCCTTGGACTCCACGCAGACTGATAATTCTGAAAGGGGACAAAAAAGTGTGGCCTTTGATTCCCTGTTTGTGTGAACTAAGATGGCGGTCGCCAGAAGGGAAAACGAAAGTAAACAGATCGGCCCTCTTTTTGGTCAGGAAAGGGCCGTCCTGAATGCTGGTGAAATGGGAAAGTGAAACCAAAAAGAAATTTTCTGTTCTCCACGTGGCGCCAAAAATGGAGTCCGCAACGATCGGTGAGAAATTTGGACACCCTGCAGAATAGAGAGCACCCCCCTCACACCAACAGCTCCCCCAAAATTGAACCAGCACCTCACAAGATCACAATAAAGCAGCCGATTGAGTTGCAGCGGCCAAAATGGCGGCCGCGACGATCGGCCGAAAAATCCGAAGGACCAAGCGGTCCGAAGAGGAGGGGAACGCACTCCTTCCCCCAAGGGACCACCCAGAGACGCCTAGAAGGCAAGACAGCAAAAGCAAAGACAAAAGCAAAGCCGATGGGGATCCGATCGTCCCGCGGCGCCCAAAATGGCAGCCGGGACGATCAGCTGTGGGGGGGGAAACACGAACTCAGCCAAAAAGGCACTTACAACAAAAAAACTTTTTTTCCCATCCAGAAGCAGCGCTGATCCCAGCGCTGGTCAGATGAGAAAAAACAATGAAAGAATCCACCAATGGAATAATTTTAAATAAAACCTGAATCTCAAATCGCTGGGAGCCAAAACTACCACGTCTGTCTGGGCTGAAGACCAAATCGAAACTGGGGGTGTGCCCTCAGCCAGACGGGCGTGGCAGCTTTGATTGATTTGGTCTACATGGGCAGGAGGTCCAAGTTAACCCATTGGTGGATTCTCCATTCTTCACGCTGGAGAACTTTCTGTTTCTCTCACAGAAAATAGTTCCCCTCCCTGGAATTCAGCACCCGCTTTTCCTGCACAGGATGGGATAGTAACAACCTTAGTAAGGGAGAAAGAAACAGATATCCTTTCCAGACAATGTTTGCTCACAGCTGAAACTGTAAATTCAATCTACGAACATTTATCAATTGTCACAAATAAGGTTGACTGCTTGAAAGAGTCTTTTGCAAAGTTTATCAGCAGTCAAACAAACATTGCAGAAGGACCCAGGCCCCTCTCTTCCTTCTATAAACGAGAAAGGAAAGAATATCCACAAAGAAAACAACACTCAATCAGATAGTTCTAGAGGTGACCATTATAACCTCAGTTTACAGACCAACCAGGTTACCTTGCAAATCTATGATAATAGAAGGAATAGAGGACGTTGGAGTGATAGAAAAGTTGTTAGGCAGTCTCTGAGCCAGCTGCTCCGCTGCGAGTACACGCAGATTGATTTATTACATGCAGAGTGGCTGCCCGCAAAAAGGCAATGTATGCGGATTTTGCTATCCTTCAAGCAGTCCATAATTCCCTCAATGCTTCTTAGAATGAAGCACTTCCTGAGCACTTTTTCAATATTTCCAATACATGTTTTCCGCTCAGGGAACCTGCGCCCACTCCTGGTTCAGTCTCTCCATGAGGGAACTATTGCTTTAAATCCAAGCGGCAACAGATCTCATACTGATAAGTTTGAAACATGGGCAGCTGAATCAACCTTGAGAAAACAGAGAAGTGATCCACAGAGTTACCCACAGTCACTGATTCTGCTGAGGGCGTGCCAGAAGAAATGTTGATAGACTTTAACGATATATTGCCTGATCCTGAGCAAGTTAATTATACACAGAGACTGGATGATTTAGAAGAAGCATTGACAATAACTACTCAATCTAATGCATCAAATGACAATTATCATAACTGTCCTCCAACGGTTGCCCCTGGAGAACTTGAACTGACTATATGAAGGCCAGTGCAAGAGAAACACTTTAAACATCATGTCATGGAATGTAGCTGGGTGGTATCATTTCAGAAGCCTTAATCACTCTGATCCTCTGAAAGGTAAGAATATTATATTGGTGCAAGAGACTTGGACTACTGATGATCTCCTGCTTAATGGCTTTTATTCATAAAAGCTGGAAGCAAGGCCAGGCAGAGGCCCAGGGAGACTGAAAGGAGGGCTGGGTATATTTATTTCTACCAACTTGAAAGCAGAGTCCACACTTATTACCCCTTTAAATCATTCAGCTATGGCCCTTCTCCTCAAGTGGGACTCAGTCCTGTTTTTGATAATTAATGTTTATCTCCCTCCTTCACTAAGAAAAGCTGAAACCACTGCTGTATGGCTGGAGCTGGAACACTACGTTAATAAACAACTCATGGAACACCCAAATGCCAGGGTCCTACTAGGGGGAGACTTTAATGCCAGATTGGGACCAGATGATTATACATTATTCATGAAACATCATCAATACCCACCATCAGGGGTCCCTATACAAACCAACGCCCCCATCATACAACTCTCTAAAGACATTAGAGCTAACCTCTGTCTTGCCAAGTTGGCAAATAAATTTAACTTCTTCATATCTAACGGCTCATGACCTGGTGACTATCCTGGCGAGTTTACATTCATGGCAGGGTCCAAAACTAGCACCACTGACTGCATCTTAACTTCTATGGACTTAGTACATTATATAGAAAATTTTGAAGTCCTGCCTTACCTAGAAAGTGATCATCTTCCTCTGTGTATATACATGAAGCCGTTTATCAGGCAGATACCCTCCAAGGACCATTTTATCCCTGCAATCTCTACAGCAGGCCTAACAAGATGTCAGGTCAAATGGACCCAACAACTTGATCAGAAGGTAAGGAGAGCCTTAACAGAGGATAATTTTCAAAAAATCCATGCAGCCTTTATATCAGCCAACCCGACTCAAGATTTATTAGAACTATATAAAAGTTTAGTTTATGAGCTACAACCATTATTAGCACATGACCGAAATTTCTCAGCTAAGAGGTCCTGTACCACCTCCAAACCATGGTTTGATAAGGATTGCGTAGAAGCCAAGCAAGCCCTTAACTCGGCATACAAGGCGTACAAAAGCGAGACTGGATATGGCAATAAAGCAATTCTTAAACAGTTACTTACACTTAAAAAACAATTCAAGCAACTGATTGCATTCAAGAAGAGACAAGACACAAGGTCTTCCTGGGAACAACTCATCGTGGCAGCAATTATTTTAGCATCTAATAGCTTGCCACTCTGAAAGAATCTATATCCCATTAGACTGTCATATATCTCCTATAACCTGGGAACTCCATTTTCGGAGAATGTATGAAGACCCCTCCAGCGAGAGTACAAGGTCTATAATGAAGGATTTACCAGAGTGGCCTCCAGTTTCAGAGTCTGAAATCAAATCCTTCATTGGCCAACTCAGGATCGGGAAGGCTCCAGGAGCTGACTTCATTTCGGCCGAATTACTAAAGAATAATATGGAGTGGTGGATACCCGTCCTGGCAGCGACATTCACCTATATTGACTCCACCGGCCATGACCCAGAGGATTGGGGCTTGGCAATTGTGGTCCCAATTTATAAAAAGGGAAAGAGAGACAACCCTGCCAACTATAGACCAATAAGTCTGCTAAATATAATCAGCAAACTCTATGCCAAACACTTTCAAGATAAATTAAAGGAATGGCTGGACCTTGAGAACCTGATTGCTGAAGAACAAGCCGGGTTTAGAGAGGGGAGAGGCACCATAGATCAGTGCTTAGTTCTTCATAATTTGATTGAAAAACATGAATCAGATAGACCTGTATCATTATACGCTGCCTTTATAGATCTTAAGGCAGCTTTTGACATGGTTACAAGGACTAAGCTATGGGAGAAGCTGGAAGCTGCCTCAATTGATCACAGACTCCTCCATCTGTTACATGCCTTACATACCAAAACATCCCTCAAGGTGGTGTAATATGCAAGGGTCTCTCTCGAGGTCAGTTGAAACTCAAAAGGGGGTTAAACAGGGGTGAATTTTGGCCCCCTTGCTCTTCAATTTTTACATAAATGATATGGTAAAATTGGTTAAATAATCCAAATTACCACCCCCCAAAAAATAGGTGACTGAAGCATTGCTCTACTGCTATATGCAGATGACGCTATGATTCTCTCCAGGACTCCAGTTGGCCTTAAAAGAGCCTTGCGAGCCCTTGTCCAGTATTGCAAATATAATAAACTGGACATAAATTATGAGAAAACAAAGGTTATGGCTTTTGCAACAAGGCCAAAACGGTACTCATGGTATTTAAATAGCCACAAAATAGAGCAGGTAACCACCTTTAAGTACCTAGGGGTGGTCATCCATGCCACTGGCTCACAAAAAGCCCATGGAGAATACACGGCTGCCTCTGGCCAATGATCAGTGAATGCCATTCTTAAATTTTTTCGCACAAAGGGAGGACACTATGTTCCAGCTGCAATTAAGCTCTTTCTGGCCAAGTCGCTAGCACAGCTTCTCTACGGGACCTTGCTCGGACCCTCAGCTTCATGTTTTACACCACTGGAAAGAGTTCAATCCAAATTTATCAGAACAATTCTCCAGATGCCGCACTGTGTCCCAAATGCACTTCTGCGCCTGGAGACAGGATTGATAAAAGTTGAAGCAAGAATCTGTATAGCTTCCTTAAACATCTGGCTAAGGCTTAATTGCTTTCCGCAAGGCCTTGCTCCATTAATTCTACAAGATAAATTTTCCTCTTCATGGATCAAGGCAGTCGAGTCCAACCTTGCCAAACTAGACTTCTCGTCAGCCTCAATTCTCAAATTGGACTACGACCTAGCAAAACAAACCTTGCGTCAAAGGATAGAGGACATTGAGAGGCAAGTGGACTTAGGTATAGCTCTGCTGTTTCTGGCTCCAGACTCTATTAGATACATGGTTACACCTGCCAGGTATCTTAGTCAGTTGGAGTCAGTAAACCACCGGAAAGCATTCTCGCTTGCACGGTGCCATGCGTTTCCATCGGCCGTCCTGTACGGCAAATATAAAAAGACACCACTGTCTGAAAGACTCTGCTCCTGTGGCTCAGGAGAAGTGGAGACCATTGGACACATACTTCTTCGATGTTCCTTCTATAGAGCCATTCAAAAAAACCACATCCTCCCCATAATTGATAGGTATCCTGGTCGTTCGGAAAGTATTTATCTCCAGTGGCTGTTTAAGGATGAGCAGGCAGTGATCACGGCGCAGGTGGCTAGATTCTGTGCAGCAGCATTGGGGATTCACCAGAAACATAATTAATCATTTTAGATCTTTTTAATAATCTTTTATAATTGATTTTATTACGTGTTTTATCCAGTTTTAGATTATACTCAATGTATTTTTATTGTCAGGTCAGTATGATTCAGTTTTTCTGAAGCTAGCTTGTTTTTGATATACTGTCTGTAAAACTAGGCAGACCTTGGTCGCCCATTGATTGCATCATTGACTGTGATGTATTGCTATGTCCACTTGTGATAGTTCTGTTTAGTTTTATTTTATTTGGATGTTTGATTTATGTGTGGCCTTTGGCTGTAATAATAAATTGATTGATTGATCATGTGCACAATATACATACACAGAAACCTTCTGTCTAAGTATTTCAGTGAATGGGAACTGTATTTCATGATAATCCACCACAGCTGCTCTAGGTCAATATGTGATCTATTTCTCTCTGGCTAATGATATTAAATTTCCAGGCCATTGAGAAGTTCAGCCCCTTGTTTACCTTTCCAATGTTGAGCAAGCACTATTATACGGTATGAAGAGCCAGGATTGTTAGGTGCAAAAAGGAATAGAGAAACTGAGGCTGGCAAAGAGCAGACTTCTCCCTTTCCTTCCTTTCTCCTGGCCTCTCAGGACTGGGGGACAACTGGGCTCTCATTTCGTCTCTCCTGCTGGGTTTGGTTGCAGGTCTCCAAGAAACTCATAATGCTTGTTGCAATCAAACACAGGGGCATCCAAAATGAATTTTCCTGGATGTCTCAACCTTGTGACTATACTATGCATGTACAGTATATTTCCTTAGGAGGAGGGGAACCTTCATCCTCCAATCAGATAAATACGACACATTCCTTTGGATTTTGTTTCTAACATTGGAAGAATCCATAATCCAGCACAACAAAATAACAATTAAAAATATTGGCTTTACCTATACCTTTCAGGTATAGGTAAAGCCAATATTTTTAATTGTTATTTTAAATCCTTCTTTTTTCAATTCTATATCTGTTTCTGTTTTGTCTGGCATTTATAACTGCCTTTTACCCAATCTAACCTAGTCAAAATCCAAATTCATGGGTGTTTTAACAGTTAACTAGGACTTTTTAAAAGAAAAACTAATTATTAAATCTGGTTTGGCATAATGATTAAAAACCACTGCAGTTCCCTCTACATCAGGGGTCCCCAACCCCCGGTCCATGGACCAGTACTGGGCCACAGCATGCCAGCAACCGGGCTGCACAAACAAGCAAAGCCCCATCTGTGGGATGCAGGCAGCACACAAAACCCCGTGCTCTCCGGTACGTGGAAAAGCCTCTCTCCATGGAACCAGTCCCTGGTGCCCAAAAGATTGGGGACCTCTGCTCTACATGTTACTGTGCTATGAATGTTATGGTACCTTATTCTAACAAAAAAAATTATGTAGTATAGGATACAACAGAAATTCTGTAACACAGAAATTATTGAATTTGTAATAAAGCATACTACAGATAACTGTACATTTTATAATTATCTACAGTGGTCTTCTTTCTTTATCAAGATATTAATAGAACAGAGAATTATATGTCACTGTTGAAAGAAAATACCAAGAGCTAAACTTTAACAGAATCCTAGTAATTAATCCAGAAAGAATCAAGGAGAAACAATACATTATCTGTTCTCTTACATTTTACTCTTTCCAGTAAGTAAGAAAATTTTCAGGCTGGGAAGGCAGAAAAACTTAAGACAATCTTCAATAAAGGCTGTGCCAGGCCTTGATTGTAAACAAAATTCAACTTACCTTGTGAAGTCCTGACTTGTTAGTTTGGATATTTAATTAGATCTTGTAGCATATGATACTATTATCTTTAACATTCGTAATTTTTAACATCATGATTAGCAACTAAACCAGTGAAGTGATAAATGTAGTGGACAACTAAGGAATCACTCCCATTCTTTACTGTTGCTTCTTTTTGCTCATAGCAGGCTAAGAGTTAGAAACTGGGATGGAAAATAGTATTTGAGACAGTTTATTTATATATATTTATTTTAAAAATGTCTTTCACATTTTTGTAAAAAATATCTCCCTCATAGAGTTATGAAAAAAACATTGGTTGGGGTTCAAAATTCTACTGAAGCACTACAAGGCTACAGAAAAAGATCAGCTGGGAAATTAATTTTTGAACTGCTGACTGAATTTAAACCATAGGAACCAAATACAGAACAGATAGACCCAGATTCTAATCTATGCTCAATCACACAACTCACTGGGAGACTTGATCTTATGAATTGCTACAATGGTAAAATGATCATCTCAGAAGCTTCATCCTAGTCTCTTTAATGATAAAGTTCACCTGAGGAAAATGCACAATAAGATTTCAAGATGTTTCTAGACAAGCTATTAATCAAAAAGCAGGTACAATGGTTTCATCTTTTCTTCCATTACAGTTTTTGAGGGATAAAGAAAAAAAGAAGGTAGCAAAGTTCTTGAGAAGGAGGAATAAAAGGGAGAAACAGAAGGAAAAGACAGTAATATTATAAAAGGAAGAAAGATGGTCTGGACATACTGTATACTTACATTTTACAAGAATAACAACGTCCTAGGACTTTGCTATCATCATTATTTTGAATTCACAATAGAATAAAACAAAGCAAACTACAATATGACTTTCCAGGATGTATCAATGCATCTATATGTAGACTGAGTTCAAGATTTCAAAGGAATATTTTTGTCTACAATTCCAGACATGAGCATCTGCTGAAGATTATGTGACAAAAAGTATGCCAAAAGTATGCCCAACTAGACATTTGCATCCAAAATTTATAAAGCATCATTGCGATATCTAGACACTTTTTCATATTTTTAATCATCATGATTAGTGATTGATGCCTGTAAGTCTCTAATCAAATAAACTTAAGCTTAAGTGTGACATGCCAGACTTTATAAATCCTATCCTATTACATTTTGAATATTTTTACACAGCTGATAATCGAACAGCTAGGGCCTAAAGAAAACTGCTTAGGTGTCTCAGACAATCTAAGGAACAGATAAAAGTTACCTATAACATACTGAAGCTTAGTATGATTTTAAGATTTGGAGGAAAAATAAAACTCCATTGAGAACGGTATATTTGACTTATTGATTATGTCCATATCAGGCTAAAAAAAAGGGAAATGAATTAGCTCTAACTTCATGGATGCCACTTATAGAATATTTTTAAAAAGTTTCCCTCCAAAATGTACATTTATATCAGAGATTATCATAATACAACAAATCCAAGATTCCTACCATTTAAAGAACAGCACATAATTAGGCAAAAAGATTGATAGTTTAGAGACCATTTTGATGCAATTAGGCCATACTCACCAACTCCAGAGTTGTTTTGTTAAAATCCGGGAAGCAGAACATAATTCCAGCTAGAGCAGACCTTGTGTAAGACTAAAAACAAATATGAGGCTTAAAATAACTGATGTGGAAGGTTAGCAATAGCATCAGTATCAGAGGAACGAGCAGGTTGCATAACTGTCAAAACCTAACATATATGATGATTACAGTTATTCTTGAAAGCAAGACTAGTAGGGGATGGGTGTGATGGCTTTCCCAGTTGCCAGCTTGGATGATGAGGAACAGCCAGCTCAGGAGACATCAGAGGGGGGTGAGGAAGAGCGCCAGGAACTTGTCCAGGCCACGAGTGGAGGGGCCAGATGCTCCACTTCCCAAGCCAGAAGTGGAGCGGCCAGAGGAAGAAGTGAGACTAGGAACATTGGGAGGGTTGCCGGAAGAGTGACCAGACGAATGCCTGGCTGGAGAAGAAAAGGGAGAGGTGCAGCTGTAGCTGGAGGTTCAGGGACCCAGTCAGAAGCACAGGGTGGAGAAGGAATGCAGCTGAAGCAGGTCAGTGGAAATGAGAAGGAATTGCCTCCTCCATCAGATCCAGGGTGTACAGGGCTGAATGGAGGCAGGCGCAGTGGAGATCAGCAAGGGTATTCATGGGAAGCAGCTTCACCCTTCCTAATGAGTTACACCAGGGTGTGCCTACTTAACCTAACAGGTGGAGGAGCACAACGCTGGAAATAATCATTCAATTTCCTGCTGTGTATGTGTTCTGGCTTCATGGATTCCAGGGTCATGTTTCTTGACCCTGGACTTGAGTGGATTCTGGACTTGTACCTTGGATTTGGATTTCATGCCATTGGACTTATGCCTAGACTTCAGATTTTGTAGGTTTGTTGACTTTGTGCCGGACTTGTGGACTTTGTTTTATTGGGACTGTGAGGAAGGCAAGTTTGCAGGACTGTTTGCAGGCAAGTTTACTGCAAAGAAGACTTGGAGAATGACATTAAGGATTTGTGATGTTTAAATAAAGCTCTTAAATTCTTCATGTGCACATGTGTGGTCTGGAACAGAACAATAGGATGCCATCAATAACTTCACAGTGGAGGATTTTGCCCTCTTTTTTGATTTTGCTAAATGTATGTTTGTTGGCACATTGTGCTGCTCTTTTTTTTCTATATACAGAATTTTCCATTAGGAAGACTAGAATTGCAGCACTCAGGCAAGTGGTCCAGTCTTCATGTGGCACCTAAACAAACAAACATCATAGTGAATGTCCCCTCAATTTCAGATAGAAACGCCTCACAGATTAAAATTAAAATCTCCGATATTCTCTTCAAAACAAAAGAAAAAGCTGTTAAAGAGGCTATTTCTGAGTCTACCAGACGTCACGGTGGAACGGATGCAGGAAGATGGGGCTCCGTCTTTCGTGTTTGATTTCGCCCCGCTGGGGACCCTCGAAAGGGTCGAAAGTCGCCCCATAGAGGCAATGAGCAATGGGACCCTCGTTGATTGCGGGAGGGCAGCGGCCCTTCCGTTTGATCCGAGGAAGCCCTCCAAACCGGTGGGAGAAAGACTGGCTACATTCGTGTAGCCAGTCAGAAACTGCTGACAACTGAAGAAAATAAGCGTCAACAAGCAACTTTTCAGCAACGTGGATGAAACTGGGTGAGACCTTATCCTCTCTTTATGATTCTAAGACTTTTTCCTGGAAAAAATAGCCCAAAGCACCTTCCCCGATGAGAGAGGGAAGGGGAATTTCTACCCCATTCCCTCAGGAAAAGAAAAGCAGCAAATTAATTGCTTGGGGGGGGAAACAAGAGAAAATTACAAGATTAACTTGGAATTAATACACATATATGGCTTTGAATTTGGGGACTAAAAGTGTTTTCGAGATTATTTTTTTTAAAGGAAATTTGAAAAGCTTGTAATATAAGTTTGGGTTTAAAAGCTGGTAAATGGCATTAATGACATCTAGTGGCAAATTACGGCACTACAATTTGTTATGCTCAAAGGAAACTTGGTTTGAAGCCCAGATTCAGATAAGACTTGCTGTCCTTGGAAACTTTCACTTTTGAAGACTGCAGCTGGGTAAGGGGAAAAAAACCCTCTTGGGCTGTTTATCGGTGTGGCAGAGATGACGAACTACTTTGAAACTGGCCTGTCTGAACTATGAATATAAATATTAACTGACTTTCAGAGCTGTGTTGTGGAACTATTTCCCTGCAGGAGAAACACACATCATTGCTTGAGATGATGGAATATTTTGGATTATAAATCTTTGATTGATGAACAATTTTTACTATAAAGACCACCTACAAAAAATAAAATGGATGTCCCATACTCAGCTTTAAATGCTAAAAAACCATCCTTAACACCTGTCCCCAAAGTCTGATATCAAAGTTTGATATACCACTAAGAAAATATGAAGATCAGAAAGAAATTCTCTCCATGTTGAAATCAATACAAGAGACTATTTTATTATTATTTATTTATTTATTATTTGTCTCTTGAGAAACCTATATGTGGGCCAAGAAGCAACAGTGAGAACTGGACATGGAACCGCTGATTGGTTCAAAATTGGGAAAGGAGTCCGGCAAGGCTGTATACTGTCGCTCTGCCTATTTAACTTATATGCAGAGCACATCATGAGAAAGGCAGGGCCAGATGAATCAAAAGTTGGAATTAAGATTGCCGGGAGAAATATCAACAACCTAAGATATGCAGATGATACCACTCTAATAGCAGAAAGTGAAGAGGAGCTAAAGAGCCTCTTGATGCGGGTGAAGAAGGAAAGTGCAAAAGTTGGCTTGAAACTCAACATTAAGAAAACCAAGATCATGGCATCCGGCCCTCTCGATTCCTCGCAAATAGATGGGGAAGAAATGGAGGTAGTGACAGATTTTATTTTCCTAGGCTCCAAGATCACCGCAGATGGGGACTGCAGCCAAGAAATTAAAAAACACTTGCTCCTGGGGAGGAAAGCTATGGCGAATCTAGACAGCATACTAAAAAGCAGAGACATCACCCTGCCAACAAAAGTGCGTATAGTCAAGGCCATGGTTTTCCCAGTTGCAATGTATGGCTGTGAAAGTTGGACCATAAGAAAGGCTGAGCGCCAAAGAATTGAGGCCTTTGAACTATGGTGCTGGAGAAGACTCCTGCGAGTCCCTTGGACTGCAAGGCATTCAAACCGGTCAGTCCTAGAGATCAACCCTGACTGCTCTTTAGAAGGCCAGATCCTGAAGTTGAAACTCAAATACTTTGGCCACCTAATGAGAAGGAAGGACTCACTGGAGAAGAGCCTAATGCTGGGAAAGATTGAGGGCAATAGAAGAAGGGGATGACAGAGAATGAGGTGGCTGGATGGAGTCACTGAAGCAGTAGGCGTGAGTTTAAATGGACTCCAGAAGATGGTAGAGGACAGGAAGACCTGGAGGAACATTGTCCATGGGGTCGCGATGGGTCGGACACGACTTCGCAACTAACAACAACAAAAATTGCTTTAGCTCGTGATGAGACTAAAAATAACACAAAGGAGATAAAAGAACAATTTTCTAACCTAAATTTACAAACCCAGAAAATGACTACAAAAAAGGAACTAGCAACCCAGGAAATAGAAAGAAAACTAGAGGAAGCAGATCCAAAGATGGAGGACCTAAAGGAAGGAACTAACAGACAGACTCAGACAATTAAAGAACTAGAAGATGTAGCGATAATATCGGAAATGGAAAAGACCCTTACCAATCAATATTTCACAACACATTTGAGGAAAAAGAAGAACTGATTGAATGGAAGATAGAGCTGTTAGGAGAACTCTGGGGAATTGGAGTAGGAGGGAGGCTGTTTAATGAATATCAATGGGCTGAGTGTTCTTCGAAAAATACTTTAAACAAATGGTCTTTTTTACTCCAAACTATATAAACAAAAACAGAAAAAGAATTACTTGATGATTCAAATACATTGACTTGGAAAGTTAGTTGGCAAAGGAAGAAAGCTAGAGTAAGACTGAAGAAAATAGAGTTTTTGACCAATTAGATGGGATATTATACTATTAATTAGATGTTTGAATATGGTGGAGAATAGATAATTGCTAGAAATAGAAATATTATAATAACTAGAAAGATAAGATTTGTAATTAAAATATTAGATTTTGGTATGAGAAGGGAAACAGGAAAATGCTAAGTAGTTTGAATAAGGGAAGCTTTTGTTTACCCAAATATAACTTACTTTGGAATTATAAACAATAGAGACATTTTGAACACTGATGGGAAATTTAAAAAAATTTTAAAAAGCGAAAACAGGATACTGATTGAACATATGGATGTTAAGTGCAAATGCAATTAAGATATGTTTTGGTTAGAAATGATATCTTAAACTGACATTATTGATATTATTAGAAAATGTAACAAAGATGTTGATATTTAATTGTATATTTACTAATAACAATAAGAATTGTATTTGCCTAGTGTTTAAAACAGGTACTATCGGAAGAAGAGAGGAAACATTTGATGGTGTAATATTGGATCTAGACTGAAGAAGTTAATATAGACCACTGAATTACTAATGGAACCAGACAACACGTTGTTTAGTAAGTATTTTACTGTAAAACTAGAAAATTAATAAAATATTTATTTAAAAACAGTCTATTTCTTTCAAATAGGAATGAGAAAACTCCACTTTCCTTTACAGCCTCTCATTACACCCTCTGACCTGCATAATAACTACCTAACTTACAATCAAAATTCCAGGCCCAATTATGATCATCAAGTGAGGACTACCTACAGTATAGATCTTTTTCTATCACTGATGTAATTGCTGTAGAATTCATCCACCTATCAAAGATGGACAGAAATTTGCTACCCACCACAGTAACCACAGAGTGGATGAAAAGGAGACATGTACTGCTATTACCTTAGAAAAAAACAGAGTAAGAGACTCAAAGGATGCTGGAGAGGGTAATCACAGGACATTTGAAGGATGAGAGTTCTTTTTTGCCTCCAGTGATTTAATTGGAAGTGTAACGGATCCAATTAGAACTTATAATTGTACTGAGAAATAATCCTTATTTCTTAATAAGGATGGAGTCAAGAGAAGAAAAATTATTTCAGCTAGCCAAGCCTAATTATAAATTCAGCCAAGGTAATTTTCCTCGTGTTTCATCCATTTCTTGTTTAACTACCTTTCCTCTAGG
Source organism: Azemiops feae (assembly GCA_023970755.1). Lineage (NCBI taxonomy): Eukaryota > Metazoa > Chordata > Lepidosauria > Squamata > Viperidae > Azemiops > Azemiops feae. The sequence continues at coordinate 11,290 of JALGBA010002234.1, read as the reverse complement.
TTTTAATGTAAGGTAAAATTGCATGTTTAATCTTTTTCTTTTTCTTTCTCTTTCTTTCTTTCTTTCTTTCTCTTTCTTCCTTCCTTCCTTCCTTCCTTCCTTCCTTCCTTCCTTCCTTCCTTCCTTCCAATTCTCCCATATTTGTGGCACAGGATGTGGTGTTAGAGAAAGAAAAAAGGAGATAAACTTTTTTCATTCCTTAGCTTAACGTACTCATATAGAAATATAGAAATGGGCATATTTTAGGCAACAGAACTCATTGATCTAAAAAAAATTGTGCATCCAAATTTTCCATTTTTCATTCTATGCCTGGATAGCGACAAGAATGTAAGAGTAGCAAAATATTTTATTTTGTATAGATATTACAAAACCTGCTAGATAGGATAGGATTAGATGGAAATATAATTTTCCTTCTAATGTACAAAACACAATTGTGCCAAAAGATTCATCTTGATTTGGAAAGATAACATGGGAATTTGCAAAGTCATAAGTGAGCCTGATGTGATTCATTGTACCATATTCTATGAGATATGAATGTATCTGTTCAGCTGTATTACAGTAATAAGGAGAACTTAATCTCTCAGTGTATCAGAAAGCAACTTGGAGTGCTGTTATAATCGCTGGCAGACAAGCTGAATGTGTGAATTCACATTCAAAGGGGAAAAAGGAAAACAGAAGATCAAACAAGTCATTGGATAAATCCAGTATTTTCAAGTGTGACATAATTTCCCAGAATGTGGTCAAAGAGCAAGAATAATATTTTGTAACTGAAAAGTAATTATTCACTTTGGTCAAGCTCGGTAATAAAGATAAGACTATTTTACAATAAAGGCTTTGCTATTCCTGAACAGAAGCATTCAAATTTAACTGAAAAAATCATAGGATTTATTTTTAAAAAAAATTCCAAAATAATATAAAATTAGTATATGCTTTATTTCAGGCACTTAAAAAAAATTACTTTCCTTTTTCCTACAAATAAATATAGAAAAATGTGAATGACAAAGAAAAATTGACTTCTTAAAATAAGATCTTAAGGGATTTATATATGTTAGCATACTTTCCCTTAAGCCAGTGAATCAGAACAGAGCAATAAGAAAGAATAGCACAGTTCTAACATATTTCTTCACTGTCCATCCCAATAATACTTTGATTTGCTATTTCAAGAGAAGGAAGAAGAAGGGGACATGAACTATAAGAATTTCAGCTGAGTGTTTTCAAATATTTATTTTATTTTAGTTTGAGATATCTCCCTCTTTGAGAGTAAGGACAAAACTTCTAAATTATCCAGTAAATATCTACAATATAGAAAAATTAGTGGAACAAAAATAGAAAATGTCTCACTATATTTAAATCCATCACCCCTGAATTCAAAATGTTTTTAAAAGCCTTACTTTTCACTTGCTTTTCTAGGATGTCAGGTGGGCATGACAAGGAAGAATTACCATCAAGTTCCCCTTCTGAAGTGGGGAGTTTTGTTGTTCTGATCACTGGGACACTATAAACATGGACACAGCTGGTTGATAGGTCTAGCCCTTCCAAGAACAGACTATCTTATCCCTGGCAAGATTCGATTATATCAGAGTTTTAACTTGCTGACAATAATCTAGCTAAGTTACTTTGTAGGATGATAGTTTCACTTAGCAACTGTTTCACTTAACTGAGTTGCTTGTTCTAATTGTGGTTGCTAGACAAGGACTACTAGTAGAAATAAATTGAAGTTAAATATTCAGTTTCATAACTTATACATTTATGAACAGCAAATCCAAGAATTTGTTGAGAAAATAGAAAACAATAACATAACAGAAATTCCCAGCTAGACGTGCTATCTACAGTGAGGGGAAAATTATTTGATCCCCTGCTGATTTTGTACGTTTGCCCACTGACAAAGAAATGATCAGTCTATAATTTTAATGGTAGGTTTATTTTAACAGTGAGAGACAGAATAACAACAAAAAAATCCAGAAAAACGCATTTCAAAAAAGTTATATATTGATTTTCATTTTAATGAATGAAATAAGTATTTGACTGCAAAACGTGACTTACTACTTGGTGGCAAAACCCTTGTTGGCAATCATAGAGGTCAGACATTTCTTGTATTTGGCCACCAGATTTTGTCCCATTCCTCTTTGCAGATCCTCTCCAAGTCATTAAGGCTGACGTTTGGCAACTTGAACCTTCAGCTCCCTCTACAGATTTTCTATGGGAATGTCTGGAGACTGGCTGGGCCACTCCAGGACCTTAATGTGCTTCTTTTTGAGCCACTCCTTGTTACCTTGGCCTTGTGTTTTGGGTCACTGCCATGCTGGAATACTCATCCACGACCCATTTTCAATGCCCTGGCTGAGGGAAGGAGGTTCTCACCCAAGATTTGACAGTACATGGCCCTGTCCATCATCCCTTTGATGCAGTGAAGTTGTCCTGTCCCCTTGCATAAAAACACCTCCAAAGCATAATGTTTCCACCTCCATGTTTGACAGTGGGAATGGTGTTCTTGGGGTCACAGGCAGCATTCCTCCTCCTCCAAATATGGTGAGTTGAGTTGACGCCAGAGCTCGATTTTGATCTCATCTGACCACAACACTTTCACTTAGTTCTCCTCTGAATTATTCAGATATTTATTGGCAAACTTCAGACAGGCCTGTACATGTGCTTTCTTGAGCAGGGGGACCTTGCGGGCGCTGCAGGATTTCAGTTCTTCATTGCGTAGTATGTTACCAATTGTTTTCTTGGTGACTGTGGTTCCAGCTGCCTTGAGATCATAGTTCTGAGCTGATTCCTCACCATTCTCATGATCATTGAAACTCCACAAGGTGAGATCTTGTATGGAAGGAGATTGACAGTTATTTTGCATTTCTTCCATTTGCGAATAATCGCACCAACTGTTGTCACCTTCTCACCAAGCTGCTTGGCAATAGTCTTGTAGCCCATTCCAGCCTTGTGTAGGTCTACAATCTTGTCCCTGACATCCTTGAACAGCTCTTTGGTCTTGGCCATGGTGGAAAGTTTGGAACATGATTACTTCTGTGGACAGGTGTTTTTTATACAGGTAACAAGCTGAGATTAGGAGCACTTCCTTTAAGAGAGTGCTCCTAATCTCAGCGTTACCTGTATAAAAGACATCTTAGAGCCAGAAATCTTGCTGATTGTCAGGAGATCAAATACTTATTTTATTTATTAGAATGCAAATCAATTTATAACTTTTTTGAAATGCGGTTTTCTGGATTTTTTTTGTTATTCTGTCTCTCACTATTAAAATAAACCTATTATTAAAATTATAGACTGATCATTTCTTTGTCAGTGGGCAAATGTACAAAAATCAGCAGGGGATCAACTAATTCTTCCCCTCACTATATTTCTTCTGTAATACAAATATTTGTATAGCAAAAGTTCCTCTGTTTCAATTATCTGGAGTTCTCCAAATTCTGAAGATTCCAAACTATAATCAGAGACTGTGCAGAATAAAGGTAGTTCTGGATTTTTTTCAGCACCAGTTCATAATCTTCAATGATTTTTTGCTTAAATCCTTCCCCAAATCCTCCTCTTTGTTTTTAAGCAAACAAACTTGTATTTCCAGCTATCAATCCACCAGATAAGGCAAACCAGGAAATTACCTCCCCCCCAGGAAGATTAACGCTACTTTAAATTGGCTACAATAAACAAATCATGCTAGCCTGAATGTGCTGCACCTTTTTCTCCTCCTTCTTAGCTTTCAGTAAATTAGGGAGGCATCTGTCTGGATCATTTCTGAAATGTTATTTGGGCATTCTGGACTTTAAAAATTAATTTGCCTCTTTTGCCTAGACAACAGCTCCTGCATGTCTTCATCAAGGTCATTGTCCTTACTCTCTACACAAGCAAAGGAGGAGGGGGTAATTTGTTCTGGTATGTGACCAAAGCTCATGTCTCAGTTGAGGAGATATATATTTATTTAATTTAACAAAAGAATGCAGAGTTGTACATTGATCATTTGGTATTATAAGTTGACAAGGTAGGGTACATTCCCAGTGTCTGTATATGTTACCTTCTATCTATTCTACACATGCCTTAGTTTAGCTGATAAATAGCTAATCAATTGGTCAATTTTAATGAGTTTAAGGACTTCTTTAAAAGTAATTAAAGATAATGGAAAGTAATTCAGTTACTAGTTTACCAGTGTCTAGTTACTAGTGTCTAGTTTAATGAAGAGAAGGACGAGGGGGGACATGATAGCAGTGTTCCAATATCTCAGGGGCTGCCACAGAAGAGGGAGTCAAGCTATTTTCCAAAGCGCCTGAGGGAAGGACAAGAAGCAACAGATGGAAACTAATCAAGGAGAGAAGCAACGTAGAACTAAGGAGAAACTTCCTGACAGTTAGAACAATTAACCAGTGGAACAACCTGCCTCCAGAAGCGGTGAATGCTCCAACACTGGAAGTTTTTAAGAAGAGACTGGACAGCCATTTGTCTGAAATGGTATCTGGTTTCCTGCCTGAGCAGGGGGTTGGACTAGATGACCTCCAAGATCCCTTCCAACTTTATTATTATTACTCTAAAAGAATTATTTGCAGCTGCAAAAAAAAGCTTAGCATAGAATTAGGATCTGGGGAAAAGCCAGCACTTTATGAAGTTAGTCTGACACCATTTGGAGAAGAAAAGGAAAGTTCTGGAGCTCTCTAAAATAACCATATTCACAGTTCAGTTTTGCTTATCCTTAACAATTAAAATTCTTCAGATTTCTTTGCCTATGCGAAGCTAGCTTTAAAATACTACTTTGATATGGCAACCAAAGATTAGAAGAATATACATCAATGGCTTATTCAGAAGACCATGCATTCATTCCCCTTCTGCTTTCATTTTTCCAAGGTACAGACTATACTCAAGCTGCAACTTGGGTTTGAGCACTATGATAAACCACAGAAAAAACTTTCTGCTTGTTTATCCAACAGGAGAAGCTTATCAGAAGTGATTTAACAATATGAGGCAGCTCCCTGCCTGTTTTTGATTAATTTCATTCCTTAAATGTACAAACTAATGCATTCATGATCTAAACTGCAGGGTATTTTGTTTTCAGAAGCACAAGTGACCCATATTTTTGACTCCATAATTGCTGCTAGATGGACACACATGCCATAAGTTTATAAATTGCTTACATCCACAAACAGTATAAGGGGAATGGCTCCTGCCATCAGAGTGAGGTTGCTTCATTTTGAACCGTGAGACATTGAGTTTTGTGATTCTTGCATTGTTTTAAAAATATTAAGAAGATATTTTATATTCTAATGTAGATTAATAGTCTCTTGACCTATGTCTCATTATAATACATATTGGAAGAAATTTAGATACTTTAATGGTATTCCCAGTAAAATTATTTGAAAAAGTTTTCTTTATATTTCACTTCCTCTGAACAGGATAATAATGTTTTTTAACTTAATTTTTTTAAGTTAAAACTTTTACCACCAACAAAGGAGGAATGGGGTAATTTGTTTTTGTATATGAGTAAAACTTATGTCTCAGTTGAAAGGATATTTATTTCATTTAACAAAAGAATGCAGGAATGTACATTGATCATTTGGTATTTATTGGCTGGCAGGCAGGCTACATTCCTACTATCTGTGGATGTTAGCTTCTACCTATTCAGTTGTAGTCAGAGACCTAGCATTTCACCAATTGTTTAGAATTGAAGGGTAAGGGCAGGGATGCATCCATCTTGATAATATTGGAAATTGAAGTGACCCTTATAACTTTAGGCACAAATTAGCATAAAACATTTAAGACTTATAGCTAGCCACGTTAAAAAACTTGATATCTGTAAAAACAAAGCTAACATTATTGCTCTAAAAAAGCTCTGATAAGCACAGAGTTTAATAAGTGACTAAGCTGATTCATTGGCAACCAATGTCAGTCAAAGTCAAGGTCCTGGTCATCATGCTACTAACTCCCATCCATAGCATTTTACTTATATGGAACTACAAATTAAATATTAAGCTTGATGATGATTTGATAATTCAAAGTAGGGACTTACTTGATTTGAGGATCTGTTTTAATAGGACAAATCAGTCAAAAAACTCCTTCAAAGCTTCATAGAGTCATAGAGTTTGATATTTGGTTTCAGATATATTTTTAACATTTGTTCATACTTTTAATAGCAGATGCCAAAGATTTTTTATTTGATATAGCTTCTAAGCTTGATACTGCATAACCAGCCCACTTCATTTGCTAGAAAGCAAATTTATTATTTGAAAAAGTTTTTCTGAAAACATAATCATCCTTTTGTGTTTCCTTCAAATTCAAGTTCCCTTGCCCAGGGTAATAATGTAAAATATTTTTATTCATTTTTTAATTAAAATTTTTAATGCCCAGAGTAATAATTGCCCAATAGAGTAATTGCTAAGTACATTTTTAGTGGCTAGTATTTCACGATAAATCACAATATTGAGCCCAGCAAAACAGTAACAGCAGTATAATCACTTCTGCATAGCCCATTAATAAGGTAACAACAGTAAAAATTTGGTTAATGGCTTGACTGCATAGCCACGGGCTACCATCCTGATCCAGGTAGTACTTGATCATATAATAACAGCTATAACTATTTATTTTTAGGTATAAGCTAAAAGATACAACTGTTGGAGAAATGCACATTAAAATTAATTTTATATATGGTTAAGTCTTGTCTTACAACCCCAAAATTTCCATTGCTAAATAAGGCAATTGTTAAATGTGCCCCATTTTACAATCTTATTTGCTACAATTATTAAGCGTATCTCTGCAGTTAAGTGAATCATGTAGTTTTAAGTGAATCTGACTTCTCCTATTGACTTTGCTTGTCGGAAGTCAGCTGGGAAGGTTACAAATGGTGATCACATGACCCAGGGACAGTGCAACAGTCATAAATATATTCTAGGCAAAGCGCCTGAATTTTGATCATATGACCAGAGGGCTACTGCAACTGTCATAAGTGTGAAAACCACTCATAAATTACTTTTTTCAATGCTGTTGTGACTTTGAAAGGTCACTAAAACAAACGATTGTAAGACAAAGACTACCTGTAATGTTCCTGATGTCTTTGAATAAGCAAATCTATCAACTAAACCAGACATGTCAAACACAAGGCCCGGGGGCCGGATGCGGCCCGCGAAGTGGTTTTATGTGGCCCGCGAAGCCATCCTGGAAACAGTGAGGCTGGTCCTGGCCCAGGCTGGCCGGGAGCCAATGTACAATTTTATGGTGGCCATCTATGCTGAAACGCCTTCAGTCTTAGCTCCACAAGGCCGTCTGGAAACAGCGAGGAACCAGCCCCTGCCACGTCAGCCCCGCCCCCTGGATGCATGCTGGGTGTCACCTTTGTGAGGAATGAAGAAATGCACCATCGCGCTGGCCACTTCCAGGCGATGGTGCATTTCTTCATTCCTCACGAAGGGTGACACCTCCCAAGCTGCATTTCTTGCCTGTTTTTCTTCCTCCCTCATCTCAAATATTTTCCCACCACTCTGTACTTAGGAAAGAAGAAAGGAAAGAAGGAAAGGAGAGGGAGGGTCTGAGGGAAGTCCTACCTTAGTCCTGCCCTGCTGCCCTTTCACCATCCCCTTGCCCCCTCCTCCTGGCCTAACCTGGGAGTCTCTCATCCTATTGCTAAGGAAGCTTTGGATACAAAGCAGGGTCTCCTCCCATGGAGAGGGAATGGGCCTCCCTCTGACTTTGCCCTTGTACCCATCATGAGCAACCTGGCTAAGGAGAGCTAGCACAACAGCAGCAGCCTTGAGGAGGAGGTAATTGCAGCTGGGCGCCCCTTGGGGAAGTGGGGTGGGGCTTGGTGCCGCGGGTGCTCAAGGGCCAGGCTGGGCTCTGCTGCCCAGGGCTCCAGGCAGCCCGCACCACCATCCAGCCCCCCCCCCGCATGGCCCGAGAGGAACAGTGAGGCTCCTCCAGTGGACCATGCCTTGGCACTTGCCCTGGTCCCACCCCCTTCTGCCAGAGATCCTCAGATCTGTCCCACTCCTGCCAAGCCCCCACAGGCACCCTTGACGCAAACGATGTAGAGCTGGCCACGCCCACCCAGTAGGCCACACCCACTCCATCCACGCCCACCCATTAGGCCATGCCCACCCGGCCCCCTGAGTGCAACCGCAATGCTGATGCGGCCCTCAATGAAATTGAGTTTGACACCCCTGAACTAAACAGTTATCTGACATTGGCAGGAACAAAGAAAACAGAATAGCTTGGGGGATTACAGGAGAAACTAAGGGAAAAGGGAAAGTTAAGGTGAATGTAGCCAATTTTCTATCACTAGAGCTTTGTATGGGGAATTTTTTTTTAACTACCAGATTCCACAGCCTGAAAACAAATTGAAAATCCCTGGTCTAGAGTCCATTTCCTAATAACAGAACTGAGAAAAAATGTTCTCTTTACTCTAATTTCAGGGTCATTATGAAATAGCAGCCAATAAACATCAGACATTCCCACAATTTGGGTGGGCATCTTAGTGATATCTATATTATGTTCTGCTCTGGAAAAGGCTGGGAAAGGTGGAAGGAAAGGGAAGAAGATGACCAGCAGCAAGGTGGATGGACTCGGTTATAGTGGCAATGAGTGCACCGTTGGGAGACTTGAGAGAACAGGTTAGAATAGATTGTCATGAAGATCAATGAAGTCACTAGGAGTCAAAAACGACTTAATAGTACATAATCAATGATTGACTAATAGAGCTTTTTGAGCACTTCTTTTCACAGATCAGTCAGGGTGGTATTATATTAATGGTATAATTTAGTCTTTCTAAAACATTTGCCTTTGTGGTATACTGGATTTCAATTCACATAAGTATAATAAGTACTAGCAATGGTTAATGACAGATGTAAATCCAACTCATCTGAAGTGCCCAGATTTGGGAACACTGTTCTTCAGTTGTTGATGAATTCCAAGTTTCATCAACTTAAGCCAGTAGTGGAGAATGTGAATAGATGGAGTCATTTGATATTTGGAGGGTTGCACGTTATCATGCAATGAAAAAAGCAAGACTGTTTCAGTCAGTAGTTTGAACACAATGCAGTAACTAGGGTGCATTATTTGCTACTTTAAAACTTCTGACCTGCAGTTCATTTTTAACAAAAGCTGTATTTTGGAATGAAGATCTGGGTCGCAGGAGCACTGGCATCAAGACAAAGCAAAAGTACAAGCAAAACCAGTTCACAATGTGGGGGTCCTCCTGGATTCCAAGTTCCTGTTTGAAGAACAGGTGGCAGCGGTAGCCAGAGGACCTTTCCACAAATTCCTATTTTGTCTCAATGGCACCCTTTCCTGAATAGGGAAGATTGGTTCACAGAATAACAGAATAGAATAACAGAGTTGGAAGGGACATTGGAGGTCTTCTAGTCCAACCCCCTGCTCAGTTAGGAAATCCTATACCATTTCAGACAAATGTTTGTCCAATCTCTTCTTAAAAACTTCCAGTGTTGGAGCATTCACAACTTCTGGAGGCAAGTTGTTCCACTGATTAATTGTTCTGTCAGGAAATTTCTCCTTAGTTCTAGGTTGATTCTCTCCTTGATTAGTTTCCATCCATTGCTTCTTGTCCTGCCTTCAGGTACTTTGGAGAATAGCTTGACTCCCTCTTCTATGTGGCAGCCCCTGAGATATTGGAACACTACTATCATGTCACCTCCTAGTCCTTCTCTTCATTAAACTAAACATACTCAATTAACGCAGCCATTCTTTATGTTTTAGCCTCCAGTCCCCTGCTGCTCTTCTCAGCACTCTTTCTAGAGTATCAACATCTTTTTTACATCGTGTCGACCAAAACTTAATGCATATTCCAAGTGTGGTCTTTCCAAGGCATTATAAAGTGGTATTAACACTTCATGTGATCTTGATTCTCTCCCTCTGTTAATGCAACCTAGCACTGCGTTGGCTTTTTTGGCAGCTACAGCACACTGCTGGCTCATATTTAAATCCACTAGGACTCCAGGATCCCTCTTACAGTTACTACTATTGACCAAGGTACCATCTATACTATACCTGCGCATTTGGGGTTTTTTTGCCTAAATGTAGAACCTTACTTTTTTCATCATTGAATTTCATTTTGTTAGATAGTGCCCAATGTTCAAGTCTGTCAAGATCCTTCTGTATCTTAAGCCTATCTTCTGGAATGTTGGCTATTCCTGCCAGCTTAGTGTCATCTGCAAATTTGATGAGTTCCTCATCTATACCCTCATCCAGATAATTGAGAGGCACTTCCCAGTTGGATTATTGCAATGTGCTTTATATCAGACTATCCTTGAAGATCCCTTGGAAGTTACATTGTGAACCAGAATGCAGAAGTGTCTGCACTGTTGGGCACCCCTTGTTTAATGACTGTTATACTTCTGTTGTGTGAGCTGCATAGGGTTAGGCTATTTGTGGGACAGTCTCTCTCTGGTCTGACTAAAGTGGTATGGGAGCCTCTGAATATTTGTTGGAAGTGCCAGGAAATTTTTTTTTTTATATCTTATGGGGTAGATTTATTGTTTTGTGGTTTTACTGCAGATAATTCTTGACTTATGACCAATCACTTAGCAACCCTTCCAATTTAGAACAAACTTATCTTAGGGCTACTTAAGACCCAGCTGGATTCAAAGATCCAACAATCAGGTGCCATCTGCAATCATGTGACTGAACTTGGGGTGCTTAGCACCCAGGCCAAAATTATGTTTCCTGCACCATTCCACAGTCACATGACCATGTTTTACAATGATTTTGCATTTATATCTAAATTTCAGCAAAACAGCATCCATAGCAAACCATTGGTTTGTTTAATGGCCATGGCATTCACTTAATGGTGCTTGTTTTATGATCACTGTATTCGCTTAATGACTGCCACAAAAAAGTTTGCAATTTTATGACTGACCTGACATAGGACTAACTATGGGCATAACTCCTGTAAATAGAATTAAAGACATTTATCAGCTACTTAGAAATCCATAGCAAACTCATGAGGTAAAGAAAATGCATGTAATATATAAATGACTTGCTTGCAGTGTTTACTCATCATTAATATGAATTAATTACAACTATATGTACTCATTCAAAAAAGAAAGCATTGCCTTTCGTATTACATTTGAACATTTCTAGCTGGAAACTAGATTTCATCCTTTCAGATAGGCCAGGTCAGGAAATATATTCCATATGTTTATGATAATCTAGACCAGTGGTTCTTAACCTTTTTGAACGAATCGCCCCCTTGAGCCAATGAGGAAGTCGTCATTGCCCCCCTCCCCCAACATGCTCCAGGCGGCGGCCTACTGGCGGCACGGGAGGCTCCAGCGTTGGTCCTGGCGGGAAG